>LPNX010551650.1:371700-399273 GCA_001517045.1 Pseudotsuga menziesii | reverse complement strand
CATCAATCTCTTAAGATCATCCCATGATGCGATATTCTCTTTATGTGCATACCACCATCTTGTAGGTGTGGCTCATACTGCAAGGTCCATAGCTGCGATCCTCTACTCGTGAGGAATTTGTTGTTCAAACTGCGTGAGAAAGTCCTAGATATCTGTTAGACCATGAAATGATGGAATCTCATTGATCTCTACGCCAATCCATCATAGTGACTTAGTCATGTACGCACATTTGCACGCTAAGACTTTGTAAAGTCTGTTCTGCCAGTTCTCTAGACCAACATCCGAATCCGATGTGCATGAGCTGTCGCATCGCCAACTAATGTTCCCTTCTGCGGTTGGATTGATGTAGTCTCTCTGGTTCGCAGTCATCTGATAGAGACTCTCCATGTTACATGCCTCTTCCTCTGCTCGGATAGGTTCAATGTATCTAGGACCCTGAAGAGGATCTAATGGTGCGATGACCTGGATCTGCATGTCCTCAATGGTCATTTGTCTTCTCTTTAGGTTGATTACGGTCATGTTACCAATTGCCCAATCAATGCCTAGTAATGCTGGATATGGTCTACTATCGCCAATGATTTCTATAACTTAAAAGTCCACAGAGTTGCCAACTCCGTCAATGTCAACTGGCACCTGCGGTAATTGACCCAGGGGTGATACCCACTGCTGATTAGCTAATCTTAGATGGATAGGCAATTTGACTAACTTAGGGCTACCCATTTGTTCCCATGTCTGCTTATTTAGAACATTTACCTCTGATCCTAGATCTAGGATCACCTCATCCATTTCAAATTCTCCAACCTGTGTTGTGAGTTGCATCTCTCTTCCTGTTCTTGTATGTCCCATAATGTTATGAACAGCACGCTGTGCACTACTCATGGAAGAAGATGGCTGACACTGATCTATGATGCACTAAAGTTCTTTGGTAGGTTGCTCATTTCTCACGAGTTTTAAACAACTCCACAGGAAGGATTGTACACTTCTTGTCAACTCGTCCTCGTCGCATGTGCCCGATGTGGTAGCCTGCGATATCTGTATAGGGCTAACGCCACAAGGTGCTTGTTGTGGTATGCCCCTAGACGGCAGTACCTGTGATCCTGATTGCATAGGGTCATCAAAGAAAGTCTTAGCTTCCTAAAATGTCTATTTATTCTTCTATAGGTCAAGTGGTGTTGCTTTGTTAGGAGCTTTGCGTACCCACTCCTGACCTGTGTTCTTTTCAGTATCTTGCGATGTCCCACTGGTGGAAGCACTGCTGCGAGTCACAATGTTAACTCTTGGTTCTGGTTCTTCCTGCTCAGCAACAATAAGCTATATGTTTTGGTAAACTGCTAGCTTAGGTTCTTTGATATTATCTATCAAGGTAGTACATTCTTCTATAGCGTGATCGTAAGATTTGCAATAGTTACATGTGGTGGTGGGGCTCTGACATTCTCTAACATAATGTCCTAGAACTCCACATTTGTAACAAGTGATTGGTCCATGACCACGACCAAATCCTTCTCCACGGACAAAGCCTCCTCCACGTCCTCGTCCTCTGAATCCTCCGCCATGGCCAACTTGAGTCGGATCATGCTGTGGTCCTGATGCTGGACCCTGTGTCTCTGATTGGACTCTATACAAGTCTTGCTTGGTCCTGACCATGAGATCATAGGCTCAGAAATCATGTTCATCATGGCCTACGGACTTGCATAAGACACAGTATAAGTTCTTAGGTGTCTACACGTAGTTCTGAAGTAGAGGGCATTGCTGAGGTGGATGTCCTCGCGTTTTGCATATTTCACACCACGGCCCGTGGGTCTATGGTAAGGGGTTAGGAGCCCCAGTTGCTAGATATTCTACAAATAGTGGATAGTTGTCTTTAGTATGGCCTTGTGCTTTACACTTTACGCACCATATGTCTTGTGCAACCTCTTTCCCTTTCTTAAGCTCATGCAACTGTAACATGAGATTAGCCAACTGGTTTTGCAGATTTGTCATACCTATGCTGGTTTCAACTAGAGGTGAAGCCTCTAGTTTCATCGCCATCTCCAACGCGTCATCCTGTGGCTGGAGTTTCTACTACATTAATAGCAGTCTGATGTGAGGGAGCAGTGCTGTAATAAACCATTCCTTATGCTGCTCCAACGCAAACTCAAAGATGACTTGGTCTATAAGGGCTTTGAATTTCTGATCAAAGTCCCACACTGACTCTGTAGGTAACTGTTTGATGTCTTTGAGCTCTGTAATGCATTGTGACTTAGACTTAGGTTTCTTAAACTCTTTAATCATGGTGGTCCTGACCTGGACAAGTGTTCTGGGTACCACTGTGGCATACTTCATATACCATGTTAAGTCTTGTTCTCTCAGTGTGGTGACCAACCGTACAAGTTTAATATTATCATCATGGATTCCTTTAATGGTCCACATGGATTCACATAGAAACCAATGCTACTCTGGGTCCTCTGCCCCTATACCCTTAAATATAGGTAGCTTCATATCATCCCCCATTCTATTTCTACGTGGTGGATGTTGATTTGCTGTGTTACTACCACTCGGCGGTGTAGGTGGAGGTGATGTAGCAGTAGTATGTACTGTCTGCGAGCTACTGGATGGAGTTCCTACGGGATTGTTCTGAGTCTCGGTATATTTCTATGGGGTGTAGGGGTGGTAAGGGATACCCCCTTTTGTTCTTTCTGAGGTACTATGACTCTGTTGTCTAGTATTATCTGAACTGTCTTCAAATATGGGAGATCTGAAATCTACTTTATATTTCTTTCCACTACGTGTACGTCCAATGTCATTGAAATCACTCTCAAACTCTTGTGACATTATAGTTTGTTAACTTATTGATCTGAAACCATATCCATTACTCCTTCTTCATGTAATAACATCTTAGTGGACAAGTTTAAATATTTTAGGTACTTACCGCGATATCCTTTGAAGAAGTACTGCTCAGCCTCATTGAAGCTTTTTCTCTGTTCAACTGCAAACTCTATGACGAAGCCTTCTAGCACACTCACAAGCTAGAAGTCTACTTTCCTCGTAATGGGATTATCAAGGTTCTTCACGGTATGAATCAGCTTCGGTGTCCAGACAATGTTTCTTTTCTTCTTGAATATGTTCTTATCAGTCAACTTTGATAACCAGTCGTAAAGCTCGTTTCCATACGTCGCAAAAAATATCATATGTAGGTCTGTAAAGATATTGTTTTGTAACCAGTCCTCTGTACTCAATCTAGGACTCTTATTCTCTTGTTCGGAAAAATCTTTCTCCTTAGACCCAACCCACTGGTTGAGTTCGTCCCTAGTAGGATGCCAACAGAACATCAGTGCTCAGTTTGTTCAAAACCGGCAATGGAACCATTTGTTGGTCGCTATGGTAATACTCGGGTTTACTATAGTGTACCAACAATAAACCCCAATCTCTCTCTCTAAACCCCCAAACCCCAATCTCTCTCTCTAAACCCCTAAACCCCAGTCTCTCTCTCTAAATCCCTAACCCCAAATATTTCTCCTTCTATTTATATCCCTATCTAGACTCCAAAACCCCCATCTGTCTCTCTTGAAACCCCTAACATGCAATGTCTCTCTTTATAACTCTTTCTCTCTCTGTCTCACTCTAAACCCCTGACCCCCAATCTCTCTCTTTTTAAAACCCTACTCTCTCTCTCTCTCTCTCTCTCTCTCTAAACCCCTAACCCAGAATCCCTATTTCTCTCTCAAAACCCATGGCCCCAAAATCTCTCTCTCTTTAATCCCCTAACCTCGCATTTCATTGTCTCCCTATGTCCTTCTCTCCAAACCCCTAATACCCAATCTCTCTAGACCTCCCTCTTTCTCTCTCTCTCTAAACCACTAACCACCAATATATATCTATTTCTCACTAAATTCCTAACATACAGTCTCTCTCTCTCTAAACTGCTAACCACCAATCTATGTGTTTCTATTTCTCTTTCTCTATCTAAACCCCTAACACTCAATCTCTCTCTTTCTCTAAACACATATTCACCAATATCTTTCTCTATCTCTCTAATATCCTCATGCCTAGTTTGTCTTTCTATCTCTCTCTTTCTCTATACCCATAAAACCCAAACTCTGTCTCTCTCTCTCTCTCTCTCTCATGGACCAATATTTATCTCAAAACATAACCACTAATCTCGCTGTCTAAAACCCTAACCCCCAATGTCTCTCTCTACAAATTCCTAATCTTTGATCTCTCTCCCTCTCTCTCATTCTCTCTCTCTCTCTCTCTCTCTAAACCCCTAACCCCAAACCTCTCTCTCTCTAAACCCCCAACCCCAAATCTCTCTCTCTCTCTCTCTCTCTCTCTCTCTTTGTCTATCTTTAAACAACTAACCCAAATTATCTTTATCTATCTAATCCCATAACCCCCTAAATATCTCTCTCTCTCTATAAACACCTAACCTTCAATCTCTCTCTCTAAACACCTAACCTTCAATCTCTCTCTCTAAACCCTTATCCCAATATCTCTCTGTAATCATGAATATTTCACCTTCTGCGGACAGAAGCTGTTCCTCTGGTCTGAATGGTTCAGATCCAGAACAAATGAGTGAACAACAAAGGATGAAGACCTTCCCTGAATGTCGTAGACACCTAGAATGCTGCTTCGATAGTGAACCTGTGTACCTGCAAATTGATCAAAATCATCTACTTATCCATGTTAGTGTCTAAGGAATCTAACAACATGTACATGTGAAATCAAAACAACAGTAATGTGGGACGAAAATCAGTTTTTCATTAAAGATGTATGGAGAAGCTTACAACCATTACCTTAGTGTCGAAAAGCATCTCCATGAGATAAACACTTTATCCACATACGCTCCAACTTTTGTCTCTATGCTCTCCAATGGCTTAAGCTAAGTGGTCAATCCAATAGCATAACAATACCTCTATAGTTCTCCCCCTCAACTATGGACATGAGCTTGTATTTATAAGGCTCAATGGATAGGAATAGTTGGGAGAATTGTGGGTGAGGTGGCTCTAATATCCTACCATGGGGGATCTCAAGCTCAATTGACCCATAATGATAAGGATAAGGGAGGACATGAGGCTCATGATCTAGAAGCATCAAGAAACTTCTCTTTTTCCCATTTTACCCAAGGTACCGCTTTTGTTCTCTTATGATAGAGTGGTTTAGATGAGAAATTATTATGGACCAAAGACCATTAGGTGGTGTCACCACTTATGGAAAACAAGATACAGGTGGTGTAAACAAGGTATCGCTCATGGGACATAGGGAAAGCGCGGTGTTGAGTTTTTTCATGTAGAATTAATAGATAAAGTAGGTTTCCAGTCTAAGTGTTGGGATTAAGGGAAAACATGGGAGTTAAAGGTCTTATCACATGGTGGTGATAGGATTTGGGTATAACACTCTCTATCTCACTCTCACTCTATCACCCTCTCTAGACCCCAAACCCCCAATATCACTCTCTTTCTATCTCCATCTAAAAACCTAACCCCCAACATCTCTTTCTCTCTATCTATCTAGCTTAACCCCTAACCCATAAATCGTAATCTATCCCTCTCTAAACCCCTAAACTCTAATATCTCTCTCTATATCCCTTACTGAAATTATCTCTCTCTAAACCCATAACATACAATCTCTCTAACTCTCTCTAAAACCATAACCTTAAATCTATTTCTCTCTCTCTAAACCCCTAACCCATAATCTATCTCTCTCTTTCTCTCTAAGTCCATAACCCATAATCTATCTCTTTCTAAACCCCTAATTTGAAATCTGTCTCTCTCTGTCTATAAATATACATTTAAGTCCCTAACCCATAATCTATATCCCTCTTAAAACCCTAACCCATAATCCCTCTCTAAACCTCTAACCGCTAATCTCTCTCTCTCTCTCTCTAAACCCCTATACCTCAATCTCTCTCTCTTTCTAAACCCTTAACACCTAATATTTCTTTCTGTGTCTTTAAATACCTAACCAAAAATATCTCTTTGCCATTTGCCTATATCTCTCGCTCTCTAAATGCCTATCCCCCATTCAATCTCTCTCTAAACATGTAATCTCCAATCTCTATCTCTTTGTCGATCAATATAAAACTCTAACTGATAGTCTCTATCTCTCTCTCTAAACTCTTCAACATACTCTTTTTTTTCTATTTATCTCTCTCTCTCTCTCTCTAAACTCTTCAACATACTCTCTTTTTTTCTATTTATCTCTCTCTCTCTCTCTCTAAACAACTAATGTGTAATCTCTCTTACTAAACCCTTAAGCTCCAATCTCTCCCTCTCCCTCTAAAACCACATTCCTTCATCTCTCACTTTCTATAAATACTTAACAGTCAATCTATCTATCTATCTAAACCCTAATCCACATTCTTTCTCTAAACACCTAAACACCAATCTCTTTCTCTCTCTAAACCCATAACAGCTAATCTATGTCTCTCTCATAAAACCTAATCTATGTCTCTCTAAAATAATCACCCCCATCTCTCTATCCCTCTCTCTCTCTCTAAAACCCTAACCCCTAATCTCTCTATCTAAGACCTTATTCCCCAATCACTCTCCCTCCTCTCTCTCTAAAAACCTAACCCACTTTATCTTTCTTTCTCTCTATCTAAACCCCTAAATCACAATCTTTATTTCTCTCTCTATAAATCCTTAACCCCCAATATCTCTCTCTTTCTCTATCAGTCACTCTTTATATATATCTATCGATCTTAACCCCTAACCCATAAAACCAAATATATCCCTCTCTCTAAACCCCTAACCGCAACTATCTCTCTCTAAACCCCTAACATACAATCTCTCACTCTCTCTCTCTAAAAACCTAACTAATAATCTCTCTCTCTAAAAGCCTAACTCATAATCTCTCTCTCTCAAAAATCATAACCCATAATCTATCTCTCTAAACCCCTAACTTGCAATCCATCTTTCTCTCTCTCAAAATATCTATCTAAGCCTTTAACCCATAATCTATATCCCTCTCAAAACTCCTAACTGATAATCTCTCTCTCTAAACCTCTAACCCCTAATCTCTCTCTCTAACCCTTGTCCCCTAATCTCTTTCATTCTTTAAACCTCTAACCCCCAATATTTCTCTTCCTCTCCATGTCTTTAAGAAAATAAGGAAATCTCTCTCTCTCTCTCTCTCTCTCTCTCTAAACCCCTATCACCCGTTCACTCCCTCTCGCTAAAAACCTAACCTCCAATCTCTCTCTCCCTCTCTCTCTTTCTATCTTTCTCAATATAAACCCCTAAATAGTACTCTCTTTATCTGTCTCTCTCAATACAAACCCCTAACTAGTAATCTCTCTCTGTCTCTCTCAACCCTTAAACCTACTCTCTTTATTTATATTTATCTATCACTATAAACACCTAATGTGTAATCTCTTTCTTTCTAGATCCTTAAGCTCCAATATCTCCCTCTCTCTCTAAAACCCCATTCCCTATCCTCTCACTTTCTCTAAATACTCAACCCACAATATATCTGTCTATTTAAAACCCTATCCCCCATTCTCCTTGTAAACACCTAACCCCCAATCTTTCTCTCTCTAAATGCCTAACCCCCAATATCTATCCCTCTCTAAACCCATAGCCCCTAATATATGTCGCTCTCTAAAATCCTAATATTTTTGTCTCTCTCAACCCCTAACCTTCAATCTCTCTCTCTCTAAAACTCTAACCCCCTATATCTATATCCCTCTCTCTCGCTCTCTAAAACTCTAAGCCCCAAGATTTGTATCCCTCTCTCTTCCAAAACCCTAACCCCCAATCTCTCTATCACTCTCTCTCTCTAAAACCTTAACCCCCAATCTCTCTATCCCTCTCTCTCTCTATGCACCTAACCTCTAGTCTCTCTCCCTCCTCTCTCTCTAAACCCCTAAACCACTATCTCTCTCTTTCTCTCTCTGCAAACCCCTAACCCCGAACCTCTCTTTCTCTCTCTATAAACGCCTAACCCCTTATCTCTCTCTCTCTCTCTCTCTCTTAATTACTAACACAAAATGCCTCTCTCTCTAAACCATTAGCATCCAATGTCCTCCCCTCTCTTGTTGGGGGTCAAACCTTAAAGGTCCTTAATTTTGGCAACTCCGCAGTTTTGGTGCGAAGCTTGTAAGCGGAGTTGCGACCCAAAATAGTCTTAGGGGTGTCGGGGTTGGGTCGAAGCCCCTCTTTTTGTAAATTTCCATGGTTTTCGGGTTCCCATGGTTTAAGCCCATGGTATTGTAATAGTGAACTTGTATATATAGGCACTTATGTAAAGGAGAGAGGTTAGACCTTATGTATGATGATGTGATGCGAAGAAGCTAAGATCTATTTTTGGGTTTAAGGTCAAGTCCCAGTTGTGTGCGTGGATGACCTCTGTAGCTGAGTGCGTAGAGGGTTTTGTAAGAAAGGATCTGTAGCTAAGTGCGCGGCTTTGGATTGTCGGGAAGATCTCCAGCTGAGTGCACAGATCAGAACTGTGTGTTTGTAAAGAGTTGAATATAAATGCAGTTCTGTGGACATAGCCCCTACACTGGGGGTGAACCACGTATATCTTATGTTGTGGTGGTTCTATTTATTTTGTTCATGTTATGTTTTTATGCATTTGATAAGGAGATGAATGTTAAAGTAAGATAAATAGTAAGCATTAGCTTCGCTGTGAATTCCCAGTTCAGGGTTAAGCAAGAAACTGTCTTTTATCTAAACTGCAAAGCTATTTAAGTGAATATCGAAGCCCTGTATTGCATGTTTATTCTTTGTTAAGGCTAAATGTATAGTAATATCCCTCTTTTGCCTGCAGAAACCTAATTCTGCAGCACCCCATAGCTGTTTTGGGTGAGACTGCAACTTGTTCGTAGGTTGTTTCCGAAAGGGCCAACACTATGGGTCTGTTTGTTGGTGCAAAGTAAAAGTATAAGAACCCAGGTCTTCCCATAGCCCAACAAATTGGTTCTGTTTCCAGTTGAACTAGTATCTACTTAGAGGGATCTACGTCGTACCTAGAGGGATATGTTTTGGAGGCCCTCAGTAAAAGAAATCAACGACTGGATTGAAGATACCTATCTAAAATTTGCTAAACAAGAAAACAAGGACCCTCGTCGTAGCTCAGATGACTTCTTGCAAGGGTACGTTTTTACTGATATTTATGAAATTTTCTTTGGTATTATCCACATAGAATTGCACCAGTGGTTATCCAGGTTGACAGAAAAAAAGACAAACTTCAAAGAAGTTCAGTTTCCAGACTGGACCCCAGAAAGAATTAAGCTATTGAAAAGTGTGAACAATGCAATATTACAAGCTGTTGATTTCTAGACAACACGAACCCTTGAAGCATTCATGACGGAGTTCGCCCTCGACACACATACTTCTTTCAGCAAAGTAGAAAGATAGTTTTTCAAAGGACCAAGGGGTAAGTACTTAAATTCATTTAGTCTGAAAATTAAAATACTCTTGGCTGAGAAAGGCATATTGTTGATCCAGTTAGATTGCTAGATTTATTGCTACTAACCTATGTTTGGAAGTGAGAGTGACTTCGACGAGCAAAGTGGTTTGCTTTGCAATAGTAAAAGATATCGGTGACCTCCTGGATCCTATACCCTAGACCAGAATACCGATTACACCTCATTAAGTCCAGAAGACTCTGAATCTGAAGAAACCCCTTTTGTTAGAAACCCTCCTATAACTCCACAGCGAAGATCTATTATCCCTGAAAACCCTTTGCAATATGAAAGTAACCCTAGCCCGAGTAGTCCTGTCACAGGTCAGTCTACCTCAGAAAGTTTCCTCCCCCCTGTTATCAGTCTTCCTCCCCCTCCTCCCCCTCCTCCTCCCTCTTGATTCCCTATGGCCCATGTGAATGATGATATCAAGCTCCCAGTCTTTAAAGGAACTGGATCAGAGGATCCAGAGCAGTTTTGGTTCTTATGCGAAGCTGTTTGGACTGCTAAGAATATTATGGATCAAAATACCATAAGAGCACAGCTGGTCACCTCTTTTAGAGACCGAGCTTTGACCTGGTTTATGAAGTTTTCAAGTACTCAGAACCATGTCTTGGCTGATATTAAAACAGCAATGATCAAAGAATTCAAGAAGCCTAAATCAGAGTCACAGTGTATAACTGAACTGAAAGAAATTCAATAGAAGCGAGGTGAATTAGTTTGGGACTTTGATCAGAGGTTCAAGGTTCTGTTGGATCAAGTTAGTTTCACTATTGGACCAGCACAACATAAAGAATGGTTCATTGCAGCACTATTACCTCATATCAGGACTCCACTTATGCAACATAAGGTTGATGATCAGCAAGAGGCACTGGAAATTTCTATGAAAATTGAAACAGCTCCTGTCAAAGATAATTCTAGAATAGCCCAGATACAGGAACAGTTAGCAGAAATGGCTTTATAGCTTTGTGACATGAAAAAAGGGAAATCTATTTGCGAAGAGGTTTGGTGTACATGATGTAAGACAGAAGGTCATGACAAAGAACAGTGTCCTGTAGTAAGAAATTATTTGAATACTGGTGCACCGAACCCATTTAACCCTAATGTTCTATACTGTGAGATCTGTTGAACAACTGGACATCATCGACCTGAAGATTTCTATCTACTACAGAGATATGTTTAGGTACCTAATAATCCGTACTGCAAGTTCTGTAAGTCAGTTGGACACAACGAAGATGAATGTCGCAGCTTTGACCTCATGAGAGAGTGAACCTATGATGCTTATAGGGTACAAAATGATGCACAAGGAAATGATGGATATGGTTACCATGGTCGAGGCAATTTCAGAGGTTGCAGTTGTGGTGGTATGCCTGGAAGAGGACGAGGCTAGATTGTTTACTATAACTATAATCAGGCAGGACATTTAGCTAGAGATTGTCAGAACCCAACTACGACATGTCGATATTGCAGAGCAGTCGATCATGTGATTGAGCAATGCCCACAGTTGATAGCCAAGATACAAGAAATAAATGGCCCTCCTACTCAGAATGTTCAGATGATTGCTATAGAGAAAAGACCTATCCCAGCCATTAACATTGTTACAAGGAGTGGAACTACGACGCAGAAGCTTCACTAGATCAAGTAAGTACACTAACATCATTTTTACAGAGTTGTATAAGCTATTAAGAAATCAGAATGCTTTTAATGAGTTACAGAAAGTTATCGCATCTTGCAAACCTCAGTGAAGCTTTGATAAAGGAAAAACTGTTAATAGAGTTAGAAGGACTGGAAGCGAAATGAGACTGCATGCTTGGATAGGATATTATGACATGACTAATATCATTTTAGACCTGGGATCAGAAGTGAATGTCCTAACTAAATAGACATGGCACAAATGGGAGAACCTAAGCTTGAATGGTCCCCTATACAGTTGAGATTAGCCAATCAGCAAAAGATTGTGCCCTTGGGAAGATTCCCTAGTGTACCAGTGGATATTGATGGAGTCAGTACCTTAGCAGATTTTGAAGTCATTGAAATAATTGATGATAGCAACCCCTATCCAGTATTTCTAGGAATTGAATGGGCACTAGACAATTTTGTAGTCATCAACCTTAAGAATAGACAGATGAATTTTGAAGGAAAAGGATTGAGATTCATAGTACCCTTGTACCCTTCTCAAGGAGAAAGGTATACAGATCCAGTCAGAGATGAAGATCAGGATGTTTTGGATCATATTTACAACATCACAGCTAAAGAAGAAGACTATGTTAATCCTATTGCTGAAGGTATAATGGATTGGCAGTGTGACAACTCCTACATGACTGATTCAAACGAAGGTCTAGAGAATTGGCAGAATCAAATTTATGAGCTACATGGACATCGATGTGTAAGAACTACTAAGTCTATCAGATGGGTTGGCTCACAGACAAGAATCTTACCTACTTTTGATGGCTTGATAGACCCAGAAGATATCATTATACAATTATGAGAGCAAGTACCATATTCACATAAAATGGAGACTCTAGATTCAGTATTCAAAGCCATAGCTGCCAAATGGTGGAATGGTCATAAAAAGTATATTCATAGTTGGAGAGCTTGTCAAAAGTTCCTTCTCCTAAGATTCATGGACCAACCTCAGGAGGTGCGAAGCAAATTTAATGGTAAGACTAGCCCTTGGGAACATTTGGAGTAGTGTTATGAAGCATGGAAGCATGTACCTCGTGAAGAATGGGTACATAGGTTTGTACACACTCTAGAACCTGTAGCAACGAACTGGTATGCGTAGGTTGAGCTTCGCCATGGTACTGTAAGTTGGGTTAGTCTTGTTTATAGTTTTGTGCTAGCATGTTCTATTAATGAGGTTTTCCCTACTTTGGACATAGCTATTAGGGTGATCCATACTAAGGTGTTTGATGATAAATAAATAGCCGAGTACCAACCTGATTGGAAAGAACAAGAATCTAATGTAGTAGAATGCTACAACCTCACCATTGATGAAGACGATGACCCTCGTAACATTAATATTCCTAAGTCAGAAGGACATTGCGAAGTACATGGACCAGTAGTAGAAGCACCTGAAGTAACTCAGCCCCTGAAGACAAGGAAAGTAAACATTGGCTCAGAAGAAATGCCTAAGTACGCTACCATTGGAGATTATTGGGACGAATAAATGGTGAGCAAAGTGACTGAACTCCTCCATGAGTACCAGGACTTATTCCCGATGAAGTTCTCAGAAATGAAAGGTATCCTTGGTGATATGGGAGTGATGAAAATACCTTTGAAAGCTTATGTGAAGCAACGCCCTTATAGGCTGAACCCTAAGTATAAATAAAAAGTTAGGATGGAACTCGATAAGATGCTCGCTGCAGGAATCATTGAGCCTGTCAAAGAGTCCGAATGGGTAATCCCTATGGTGGTACAAGAAAAGAAGACCAAGGGAGAAATCAGAATCTGTGTTGATTTGAGGAAGCTGAATGATTCCTATTTACATGATCCTTTTCCTACTCCCTTTACAGATGACGTTTTAGACAATGTTAGAGGTCAAGAAATGTATTCTTTCAATGATGGATTTTCAGGCTACCATCAGATCAGAATTTCTCTAGAGGATCGACATAAAAAAACCTTCGCTACAGAAATGGGATCTTTTCTGTATACTGTTATGCCCTTTGGATTGAAGAATGCACCTGCTATATTTTCCAGAGTAGTCATATTTGCATTTAAGGAATTTATTCATAAGTTCTTGGAAGTCTACTTCGATGATTGGACTATATTTGGTTTATTGAAAGATCATATAGCCAGTTTAAGACTTATGCTGGACAAGTGTAGACAGCATCAGATTTCAATGAACCTGAAGAAGTGTATATTTTGTGCACCTTTTGGAATTCTGCTAGGTCACATTATATGCAAGCAAGGATTGATGGTGGATCCTGCGAAGATAGCCATTATTGTCAACTTGCCACCTCCAAATTCTGTTAAGCAAATTCTCACTACGCTTGGTCATACTGGATATTACAGGAAATTCATTAAAGGATATGCTCAGATTACAACCCCTATGGAAAAGAAATTGAAGAAAGATATTAAGTTTGAGTGGACACCTGAATGTCAGGAAATATTGGACATTTTGAAAGAAAAGATGGTCACTGCCCCTATCTTAGTATTCCCTGACTGGAGTAAGGAGTTTCATGTTCATGTCAATGCATCTTCCATTGCTTTAGGTGTAGTATTTGCTCAGTCAGGTGAAGGTAATATTGATCACCCTATTGCTTTTGCAAGTAGAAAATTGTCTACAGTAGAAAAGAATTATACTACGACAGAACAAGAAGGTCTAGCTATGG
This sequence comes from Pseudotsuga menziesii, assembly GCA_001517045.1. NCBI lineage: Eukaryota > Viridiplantae > Streptophyta > Pinopsida > Pinales > Pinaceae > Pseudotsuga > Pseudotsuga menziesii. The sequence continues at coordinate 385,554 of LPNX010551650.1, read as the reverse complement.
TTTATGCTTTGCAAAAATTTTGACATTATTTGTTAGGATCTCATTTTAAGATGTTCACTGACCATTCTACTTTGAAGTATTTGGTTAACAAGCCTATGTTAGGTGGAAGGATATGTAGATGGCTGATTTTGTTTTAGGAGTATGACTTTGAGATCATAGTTAAGCCAGGAAGACTTAACCTGGGGCCTGACCACTTGTCAAGGCTCGAGTCAGGAGAAGAGCCCACTAGTTTGGAAAAAGATCTTCCTGATGCCCAATTGTTTGCCATCCAGATGGTTGATGACTATTTTCAGGATATTTTTCAGTACTTGTCTACAGGGTTTGCACCCTCTGAGATGACAACACAGCAGAAGAAGCAGCTGGTGGTAAGAGTAGCTGACTTTACCTTGATAGCAGGACAACTATATAAGATGGGACTAGATGAAATACTTCGCAGATGTGTTCTAGAGTATGAAAAACCATTTATTTTGGATGAGGCACATTCTGGAGCAGCAGGAGGTCATTATGTAGGAAAAGATACAACACAGAAGATTCTGACAGCTGGATTGTGGTGGCCTACAATTCATAAGGATGGAAGAGAGTATTGCCACAGCTGCGATATCTATTAGAGGATAGGAAAACCATCCAGGAGGGATGAGATGCCTCTAGTTCCACAGGTAACTCTACAAGCATTTGACAAGTGGGCTATTGATTTTGTTGGACCAATCAATCCCCCTGCAAAGAAATCTAGAGCAAGATACATTATTACAGCAACTGATTACCTTACTTATTGGGCCGAAGCTCAACCAGTCAAAGATTGTAGCACTGCTACAGCTGCAAAGTTTATATTTGATAATATCTTGTCAAGGTTTGGGTGTCCTAGAATTCTTATGAGTGATCAAGGATCACATTTTCTGAATAAGACTATTGCAGCATTGACTGAATAATTTCAAGTATATCATCAGAAGAGTACTGCCTATCACCCTCAAGAAAATGGAACTGTCGAAGCCTTTAACAAAATTCTTGAGCACACTCTAACGAAGGTTTGCAATGTTAATAGAAATGATTGGGATCTTAGAATTCCAGCAGTATTATGGGCTTATAGAATCACTTGAAAGAAGTTGACAGGCCACACACCTTTTAGGCTGGTATATGGACAAGAAGTAGTTATGCCCATGGAGTACATTGTTCCTAGCCTCAGAATATCTGCCTTCACAGGGATGGATGACCCAACCATGTTGAATGAAAGGCTGGCAAAGATACTGGAACTAGAAGAAGATAGATTCATTGCAGGTTTCCAACAGGAAGTACAGAAAGCTAGAGAAAAAGCATGGCATGATAGACACATTAAGAAGAATCATTTTCAGAATGGTGATCTTGTGCTGTTGTATGATAGTAAATTCATGAAGTTCCTAGGAAAGTTCAAGACACATTGGAAAGGACCCTACATAGTTCAGAAAGTTACCAATGGTGGTGCAGTTCAGTTAGCTTAATTGAATGGAGAAATTTTTCCCTCCATGGTGAATGGAAGTAGATTAAAGAGGTACATGGACAAGCCTAAACCCCCTGATCAGAAGTAATCCCAAGAAGAAGAGTCTAAGTACCAAGAATAGTTGAAATTGGGTACTAGACTATAATGAAGCTGTTATCAGAGAGCTTTGGTAGATTTATGAAGTGTTGAAGGTCCTTATTATGGTGAAGCTGAATTTAGTGGTTGTGCTGAAGAAGAAAGTTGTGTCGAAGCTTAAAATGTGACCGTTGGAAAAAATTAGATTTGACAACACCGATACGTTAACTACATTAACTGCCTGTAATGATGAGATTTTGGGAAATCTAGTGTCGTTTGGACAAGATCTACCGTCATTCGATCAGATTTGGTGTCTTTAGTGCACAGTTATGGTATATTTGGTCATTGGATTCCATAAGAAGACACACAGGCCTACGACTCCCGCATTATGCATTTTCTTGAGTTTTACAGTTCAGTCCATGTCAGTTGATTGTGAAGTCCAGGAATTGTTGAGAGAGTTCAGAGAGAGGGGTCTGCAGAACCTTATGAGCAATCCACCTACATCTACACCTCGCCAAGGGACTCCCCCAGTGCCGAATCAACCAATGTAGACACGTTCAACCAGAAATAAATTTAAGGCATAATTTCATTCTAAGAAGAATGAGGAAAGGCACAAGCCATCCAGAAAGACACCAAAGGATCCCGAGATGAATCCTGATGGCTCAGCAGAGCTCCCAGTTTTTTGATGTGCCTCTGCAGATGCCTAGCGTAGCAAGGTACCCATCTCTTTGGGTGTCGCAGGATAAAGCCTTACAGCAGATGACGAACTATGTGTTCACCTTCTATGTGATGAACCTTTCATATGAGATCCTAAAAACACCGTGGCTCAGTAATGAGCTATTCTCTCAGTATGTTGGATTGGCCAACTTCAAGGCTGACATGCACAATGTCTTCATTTAGGCCCACGCAGATAACAAGCATACATGCTAGAAGTTGCCATACGTGTTGAACGAGGAAGACATCCTCGCAATAGTCAAGCAGTGACTGGCTGAATGGATGAAGGAAATAGGGACAAGGCCAAACATACTAGTTCCTCCAGTAACAGATATAGGCGTAGGTCCTAGTCAACCACCGTAGAGTGGCCCACCAAAAGAGAGCGAAGAACAAAGTGAGTCACAGCAGAGCGAAGGTGACCAGGGTGGAGATGACGAAGAAGAAGAAGAATCAGTCAAGACCATCTCTGACCCTAATCTCCCAGACAAGCACAAGTCTCCAGAAGCAGAGGAAGTTGCTAAGCCTTCACCCAGAAAGAAAGCTAAGGCGTCGAAGGGAAAGAATATCGTCGAAGAGCCCGCCGTGACAATGGAAGAGCTTTATCAAGATCTGACAAAGTCCACAGATGTATTAACCAAAAAAATGGTTATATTTTGCTGCTACACACCTTGATGTGCTCACTGGAGTAGCTCAGCAAATGGAATAACTTAAGGCATTAGTAGAAAGATCAGCAACTGGCGCTGCAGGAAGCAGTGCCCCAATAGGCATGCAGCCAGATACAAGGCAATGGCCAGCCAAAAGCAATAAAGGGAAAGTACCAAGTGCATCCCTTATAATAACTGATGCCGCATCTCGATCGCAGATGAGCATGACAGTCGAGATAGACTACACCAAGTTGTCTATGCCGGAGCTGCATCTTTATCAATTGGCCCTGATGAAGGAGATCCACGAATGAGACAGCTACTCACACATGCAGTTAGATAATACCAAGAAGCAGAGTTAGAGCCTCACAACACAGTTGGAAGAAGCCGAATAGAAGAAGAGGGAAGCAGAAAACAAGTGGGCTACACTAGCGTGAGTGTTGGATGAGGTGTGTCGAAGTCTCCCTGACTTCAACATGCAGGCTGAAGAAGAACCGGAGCAAAGAATCGGCAAGCTAAAAGACTATGCACAATAGTCTAGAATCATGATAGAGAAGATGAAAGCAGAGCATGAGGCTAAGATTGCGGAGCTTTAGCTTCACATCATTCCTGAGAGTCCACCAGAGGTCAGGGAACAGTGTCGCAGAGACATCCAGGCTTCAACAACGAAGATCTCAGATCTTCTAAGCAGTGCATCAAAAATACTAGATGAAAGCGTCAAGGCCTAGGAAAACTTGCAGGACAACCCAACAGTCTAAAAGCTACAAGAAACCATCAAGTAGCGACAGACAAAGCTGGATGCAGTAAAGGCTGAAATTAAGACATTGCCTCCTATGCAAAAGATGCGTAAGGTGAAGCATAGCAATGAGCTCCAACATGAAATTGAGTCTTGCAGAAGGAAAGAAACACTGTTGGTGAACTCTGTGTAGCCCCTTATCAACGAGGCCTCGGAGTTGAGCATTGATGCGGACAACCAGCTCAAATTTTTGGAGTATGATGTATTTGCATAGGAAAAGGCCAGCGAAGCATCTGTAACAACATTGTAGGAGATGGTGGAGAAGGAGCAAGCAGCCGAAGATATCATACACAGCCTCAAAAAGCAATTCACTATCTTCGCCAACAATATTCTTCCACCAGAAAAGTTACAGAGTGTCTCGGGATGGGACACTGGTGAGTCTTAGGGGCCTATTGGGGTTCAGACCTTAAAGGTCCTTAATTTTGGCAACTTCGTGGTTTTGGTGAGAATATTATAAGCAGAGTTGTGACCCAAAATAGTCTTAGGGGTGTCAGGGTTGGGTTGAAGCCCCTATTTTTGTAAATGTCCCATGGTTTTTGGGTGCCCATGGTTTAAGCCCATGGTATTGTAATAGTGCACTTGTATAAATAGGAACTTATGTAAATGAGAGAGGTTAGACCTTATGTATGATGATGATGTGATGCGAAGAAGCTAAGATCTATTTTTGGGTTTAAGGTCAAGTCCCAGCTATGTGCGTGGACGACCTCTGCAGTTGAGTGCACAGAGGGTTTTGTAAGAAAGGATCTGCATCTAAGTGCACAGCTTTGGATTGTCAAGAAGATCTCCAGCTGAGTGTGCAGATCAGAACTGTGTGTTTTTAAAGAGTTGAATATAAACGTAGTTCTGTGGACGTAGCCCCTACACTAGGGGTGAACCACATATATCTTGTGTTGTGGTGGTTCTGTTTATTTTGTTCCTGATATGTTTTTATGCATTTTATAAGTAGATGAATGTTAAATTAAGATAAATAGTAAGCATTAGCTTCGTTGTGAATTCCCAGTTAAGGGTTAAGCAAGAAACTATCTTTTATCTAAACTGTGAAGCTATTTAAGTGAATATCGAAGCCCTGTATTGCATGTTTATTCTTTGTTAAGTATAAAGGTACAGTAATATCCCTCTTTTTCCTGCATAAACCTAATTCTACGACACCCCATAGTTGTTTTGGGTGAGACTGCAACCTGTTCACAGGTTGTTTCCGAAAGGGCCAACACTATGGGTCTGTTTGTTGGTACAAAGTAAAAGTATAAGAACCCAAGTCTACCCATAGCCCAACATCTCTCTGTCTCTAAAACCCTAACATACAATCTCTCTCTCTCTCTCTCTCTCTCTCTCTCTCTCTCTCTAGCTATATATTTATATATCTATCTATCGATCTAGAACCATAACCCTTAATTTTTTTCTATATATATAAATCTCTATGCCTTGAACACAAGCATATCCCTCTCTCAACCATTAACCTCCAATCTCTCTCTCTCAACCCTTAACCCCCAATATTCATCTATTTCTCTCTCTCTCTCTCTAAAATCCTAGTGCCCCATCTCTCTCTATCACTCTCTCTAAACCCCTAACTCCTAACCTATCCATATGTATCTCTAAACACGTAACCTCCATTCTCTCTATATATTTAAACCCCCAACCCGGATCCTCTTTATTTTTATTTCTCTCTCTATAAACCGCTAAGCCTCAATCACTCTCTCCTTCTATAAAATCTTAACCTATTTCTCTAAATCCCTCAACCGCACTCTCTCTCTCAATCCCTAAACCACAATATCTCTCTATATAAACATCTCATCGGGAATCTGTCTCTCTCTTTTGCAACCCAAACCACCAATATTACTCTCTCTCTCTCTAAATCTTTAACCTTGAATCTCTCGCTTTCTCTTTATAAAACCCTAACCTATAATCTCCATCTCTCTCTCTCTCCCTCTCTAAACCCCTAACCACCAATATATCTCCCTTTATACCACTCTCTCTCAACCCTAACCCCAATATCACATTTTGTATCTTTAAACCCCTACCATCCTTTCTCTCTCTCCCTCTCTAAAGTCCCAACCCCAATCTCTCTCTCTCTCTCTCTCTCTCTCTCTCTCTCTCTCTTTAAACCCATAATTTGAATCTCTCTCTCTCTCTCTCTCTCTCTCTCTCTCTCTGAAATGCTAACCCAAAACACCCAATGTCGTTCCCTCTCTCTTTATCTCAAAAACACTAACATGTAATTTCTCTCTTTTTCTCTATATAAACCCCTAACCTCCCATCTCTCTCTCTCTAGATATCTATTTATCTATATAGAGACCTAATACTTAATATTTGTTTATATATCAAAACTTTTATGCATTAAATGCAAATATCTCTCTCTCAATCACTAACCTCCAAACTCTCTCTCTCTATCTAAACCCTTAAACCTGAATCTCTATTTGTATGTATCTCTTTCTCTCTCTAAACTCTTAAACCCCAATATCTATTTGTATGTATATCTCTCTCTCTCTCTAATCCTGTAGTGTCACATTTCTCTCTCTCTCTCTCTCTCTCTCTCTCTCTCTCTCTCTCTCTCTCGTAACCCCTAACCCTTGACCTCTCTAGATGTATATGTAAACACTTAGCCTCCATTCTCTCTCTTTGTTTAAAACCATAGACATGATTCTCTCTATTTCAATTTTTTCTCTATAAACCCCTAAACCTCAATATCTCTCTCTAATACCTTAACCTATTTCTCTAAATCTCTAACCCCCACTCTCTCTCTCTCTCTCTCTGAGCAAATAATCTCGAATCTGTCCCTCCCTTTTGGAAACCCTAACCCCTAAAATTACTCTCTCTCTCTCTCTCTCCCTAAATATCTAACTCTAAATCTCTATATTTCCCTTTATAAAATCCTAACCTGAAATATCTCTCTGTGAAGATCCAACCATCAATTTCCTCCCTTTCTATATCTCTAAACCCCTAAAGGCTCTCTCCATAAAACCCTAACCTCCTCCTATTTGTCTCTCTTTCAATTCCTAACCCTCTCTCTCTTTGTATATATATATATATATATTGTTTACTATATCTCTAAACCTCTAAAACCCAATCTCTCTCTCTAAACCCCTAAGCCCCAGTCTCTCTCTCTAAACCCATTAACCCCAATTTTTCTCTCTAAATCCATAACCCTAACTCTCTCTCCTTCTATTTCTATCCCTCTCTAAACCCCAAACCCCTCATCTCTCTCTCTCGAAACCCCTAAGATCCAATGTCTCTCTTTATAGCTCTTTCTCTCTCTCTCTCTGATCCGTTGGACCTCAACTTGTGTGCATTAAAAGTTTGTGTTAAAAGAATGCGTTTAGTAGGTTAATTAATGGAACGGCATTAAAAGAAATTAAACACTGAAAATAGATGGAAAATGAACTAATAAACAGATATAAAGAAGCACAGAGCGTCACAAATAGAAGTTGATAACGGAGTTCACCCCCTCCATTGGGCTACGTCTTCGGGTCCCTCTCCAATGGGTACCGATCCAATTAATCTTTTTAAAATGGTACAAAATAGTTCTGGAAACAACTTCAGCAACTGTAAAGAGAATGCTGTACAAAATCTTTAAGACCTTTCTCTCAAAATTACAATCAGCATTCAAAGACAAAGAATGCTAAAATATAACAGAGAATGTTGACTTCTATAGCACAGCATCTGGACACTTCGCAGCAAAATTGATCTCTAAGCTTCTCATAACAGAGAAACGATACTCTGCACTCTAAAACAATATGCCCCCCTTTCTCGGTGGCCAGCCTCCTCTATTTAAGAGTTTAGTGGGAGGGATAAGTAACCGATTCCATTCCATCATCTCAGCTGTTATCTTTTTTTATTATTGTTATAACCATACGCTAAGCTGAACCATGCAATTTGGCCAAATCGCTATCCAAGTGTTATGGTACCACGACGTTCCATATTCCCAAAACATTGCAACCAACTCCACAAACATATGTTGACTCACAACACGTTGCAATGACCGTTACACACATATGTTGCACCATACCATAGCGTCACACGTAACGTAACCGTTTGATGTCACCACTAACTTCACCATGTCGTAGCAAGTGTAAAAATTCTATCACAGCTAAGTCTGTCATAGCAGTGTGAAAAGTCTGTCACAAAAGTGTGAAAAGTCTGTCGCAGCTAATTATGTGTCACAGCTAAATCTGTGTCGCAGCTAAGTCTGTCGCAGCTAAATCTGTGTCATAGCTAAGTTTGTCACAGCAGTGTGAAAAGTATGTCGTAGATAAGTCTGTCACAGCTAAATCTGTATCACAGCTAAGTCTATCACAGCAGTGTGAAAAGTCTGTCGCAGCTAAGTCTATCGCAGCTAAATCTGTGTCATAGCTAAGTCTATCACAGCAGTGTGAAAAGTTTGTCGCAGCTATGTCTATGAGTTAAAACATGTGTTTTGTTCTTTGAACCATAGATTAAATACCATTGTACCATATTGGATCAGTTTAATTTTTAAAGATGAATAATCCTCCGGATCATTCCTCCCCATTGGAGAGCTTTTGGACCACCAAAATCCTGAATCATTCTGCAAGTAAGTGAGGGTATAGCTCCCTCACTTTTCCAATCTCCATCCATCTTGCTTTACTAGGATGCATGCCTTTAAGCCCCACTCAAAGGTACTCAGCATTCCCCCTTCATGAAGTTCTTACATTTTTGTCAAGAATAACATCATCCTGCAACTCATTCATATATTCAGGTGCCATATCATCAACTGAAGGAATCTGTATGTTAGTTTCCTCATCCATGATCATAGGAGGCTCATACAATTTAAGATTCTCAACATTGACAACTAAATAAATTTGCATGTATGGAGGTAAATTCAAGTGAAAAGCATTAGTACCGATCTTCTCCAAGATCTCAAAAGGACCATACCTGATAGGCTTAAGCTTTTTACCTTCACCTTTCATCCTTTCTTTGGTGATATGTAACCAAACTCAGTCACCAACCTGAAATTGATGATCAACTCAATGCTTGTCATGCCTGGCTTTGTACCTTGTCTGGCTCTTCTCCAACTGTTCTTGAACTGCCTACTGCACTGCTTGGATTCTATAAATGAACTTTAAAGATTTATCTGCATCATGATGTCCATCCACTACATCTTTGCCAAAAGAGAAGTCCATCGGTGTTTTTGGTAGATAACCAAAACAAGTTTCAAAAGGATATCTTTTCATGGAAGAATGAACTGCATGATTGTAAGCATGTTGTATATACGGCAACTGCTCATCCCAAAGTTTAGGATGTTTACTACAATATCCTCTGAGCAGCTGAATCACTGTCCTATTCACTACCTCTGTTCGTCCATCGATCTGTGGATGAAAAGCTGTACTTTTCTTAAGTTTAGTATCCATAAGATCCCATAAAGTTGACCAGAAGACTCCCAAGAACCAGGAATCCCGATCAGATACAATAGACATGGGTAGCCCAAAATGTACCCAAACATTCTGAAAGAATATATGAGCTGTTTGTTCAGCAGTGATCTGCTTGTTACATGGCATTAAGATACACATTTTGCTGAATCTATCCACAACAGCATATAGATAATCATGCCCTTTTCTAGACATAGGTAGTCCTCCTACAAAGTCCATAGAAATGATTTCCCAAGGACGAGAAGAAACTGGAAGAGGAGTGTACAAACCCAATTTCCTATTGCTAGGCTTACTTGTTGCACACATAACACAACCCCTTATATATTTAGCTACAGTTTCTTGCATTTGAGGCCAATAACAATGATTCTGCAATACAGACAATGTTTTACTTACTCCAAAATGTCCTGCAATTAATGAACTATGTGCTTCTTGAATCACATGCACTCTTTCTTTCTCTGGAATACAAAGTTTACCAAGATGATGAAAGAGCTGATTATGCACATAATAGTTCTCTTCCTGTTTACCATGTATTAGTGATGCATATACTTTCTGAAAATCTTTATCTTCTGCATATTGTTCAATATAAATTTCATGTGTTAATGAACTGTTTTGAAGAATGATTCAAGCATTTGTAGGAGGCCTTGATAACATGTTTTCTACCTTGTTATGAATTCCCTTTTTGTACTTAATTATGAGATGAAACTGTTGTAAGAATCCCATCCATCTTAAATGCCTACTTTGTTGTACTTTAGTTTGAGATTGTAAATATTGAAGTGGCTGATGATCAGTATGTATAACTGTTTCTTTTCCCATAATATAATGTTTCCACTTCTTCACACTCTGTACTAAAGCATACAACTCTTTGTCATAAGTCGGATATTTACTTACCGTAGTAGAGAATGTCTCTGAATGGTAACCGACTGGCTTCCTTCCTTGCATAAAAAATGCTCCCATGGCAAACCCGCTGGCATCGGTTTTGATCTCAAATGGCTGCTGCAAATCTGCCAATGTCAGAACTGGTGCTGTGCTAATCTTTTCCTTTAAAGTGTCGAAGGCTCTCTGATGCTTTCCTCCCCACTGGAAAATTTCTTTAACGTTTGTTAATGCATGCAAAGGTGCAGCAATGGAGGAAAACCCAGAAATGAATTTCCTCCAATATTGAATCGCACCCAGAAAACTTCTGATTTCAGTAATGGTGTTAGGCTGTGGCCAGTTTACAATGACAGCAACCTTGACTGGGTCCACTCGCAGGTGGCCTCCACCAATAATATGGCCCAAATATACTAAAGAAGTTTTAGCAAACTCACATTTAGACATTTTTACATAAAGCTTCTCCTTCTTCAGTACATCTAAAATTTTCTTCACATGTACAACATGCTCTTCCCAAGTTTTGCTAAACACAAGGATATCATCCAAGTATACAATTACAAAATCATCAATGAATGAACGAAAGACATCATTCATGACTTGCATGAAATTAGCAGGAGCATTACATATCCCAAAAGGCATTACAAGCCATTCATACAAACCCTGTTTTGTTTTAAACGTTGTTTTCCAGGCATCATTTTCAGCAACACGGATTTGATGATACCCACTACACAGATCCAATTTTGTAAAATGAATTGCATGTTTCAACTGATCAAGCAAATCATCAATGCGAGGAAGAGGATACCTGTTTTTAATGGTGATTTTGTTAAGGGCCCTGTAGTCGATACACATCCTCCATGACCCATCCTTCTTTGGAACCAATACTATAGGAGAGCCACAAGGAGAAGTGCTGGGCCGAACAACCCCCTTCTCAATCAGCTCCTGAACCTGCTTCTTGATCTCCTCATTCTGCATTACAGACATCCAGTACATGGCTATGTTCAGGAGTGGCACATCCTGCTGCAAATGTATCTCATGCTGAATCTCTCTCTTTGGTGGTAACCCTTTCGTATCTTGAAACAAATCATCATACTCAGAAATGATTTCAATCAATTCAGATTTATGCTTAGGGTCACATTCTTCAAAAGATTTAGAGACTTCATCATTTTTCATCTTAGCCATCATCAACACAAAGTTCTTACTAGCATTTACCAACCTCTTCATTTGTCCTGTAGAGACTATTGCTATATTGGTTTTTATCTTATGTGCTCGTACAATATATTCTACACCTTCTTTAAAAAGATGATACTTATTCTACTCTCTATAAAAGACTTCTTTTCGGTCATACAAATATGGACTCCCAAGTACAATTCCACAAATGTCAAGTGGTACTACATCCAATTCTACCTCATCCCTAAACTTTTCAGTAATTGTAAATTTTAATACACATTTCTTTGTAACTTGCAATCGTGTATCATTAGTAACCCAACCTAGAGGATAGGGATTTTCATGAGGCACAATAACTAAATGCAATTTCTTAACCACTTCTTCTGATATCAGATTTACTTGTGAACCACTATCAAACAATGTATCAATCTTTGTGTGATTTGCAATGACACGAACATGAAACAATGCACTTCTATCTTTATCATTTTGCTTAGAAGTAGATGGCAAACTTGTACTTGCACTAGAACTGGATTGTGCATCAATGGGAAGTGAGATACTTTTATCCTTACCTTGGAGTCCAACAGCTGTAACCTTTGTTTCATCACCTGAGTCGGATCCCAAGTCTTGAATAACTGTGGCAGTAGCTTTTGCTTTTCCTTTGTCTTTGTTTCCTCCGTACTTCTTTGGCCTTAACTCCGGATGAAGTTTCCAACACTTAGAGACATCATGTCCCTTCTCACAATGCGAACATGTAGGATTTTCACCCTCTTTCTTCATAGTAGCCATCTTCTTTTTCCCCTTATCTTGACCTTTTGATTTGTTGTCAAATTTAAAAGATTTCTTCCCAAAAGTATCATTCGCATGCTTACCCCTAGCTTCTAAATGGGTAGCTTGAACACATACATCATCCAAATTACTGGGGTTAAACATCAACAAAGTATGTTTCAAATAAGAATGCATGCCACCAATGTACTTAAGAAGAGTTTCCTGTGTATCTAATGCAATATTCAATGCAATAGCCCTTTTTCTGAATTCATGAGTATAATCTTGAATGTTTTGTCCTTTAGCTTGTCTAAACATTTGCCAACCCATGGTTAATTGATGAATATGGCCTAAAGGATAAAATTGCTTCCTTAATACTTCAATGAATTCATTCCAAACTGAAATGATTTTACCATTCTTTCGAAGATCTTGCTGAATCTTGCTCTCCCACCAAGTAAGAGCCATTCCACTCATTCTCAAAGTGGCCAATTGAATCCTTGAAGGGTCATCATTAATGCCCTGCACCCTGCAATATACTTCAAGCTGCTTGATCCAATTGTCTAACTTTCCAGCATCTAAATCTCCATTATAAATTGGTAACTCAAATTTTACATCCAATTTTAAATAAGGCATATTAGGACTTGCATTCTTTGAATGAGAATTATGAGAAGAAGAAAAAGTCGGTTTAGTGTCAGGAGGATCACCATCACCTCCTACTCCTTTACCATTTTCTTCTGGCTTCACTTCTGCATCTCTGGATGAAGATCCTTCTTCTTTCTTCTTCCTTTCTGCTCGCTCATCGAGTAGAATTTCCATCATGGCCTTCATGCTCATAAAAGCCTCTAAAAACTCAGATTCAGAAATAACAGGTTTTTCCTGTTCTGTATGTCCTTCTTCTTCCCCTTGTGGAGAAGACATGGTTCTTGAGAATGTTCTCCTTGAGCCAATCTCAGGATCTTCTTCAACTAATTCTCCTTCACCATGCTTTAACCTGGACCTGGTAATCATTCACAAACTTGCACAAGCAGTCAACCAGCTCTGATACCATAACATGATCCGTCGGACCTCAACTTGTGTGCATTAAAAGTTTGTGTTAAAAGAATGCGTTCAGTAGGTTAATTAATGGAACAACATTAAAAGAAATTAAACACTGAAAATAGATGGAAAATGAACTGATAAACAGATATAAAGAAGCACAGAGCGTCACAAACAAAAGTTGATAACGGAGTTCACCCCCTCCACTAGGCTACGTCTCCGGGTCCCTCTCCAATGGGTACCGATCCAATTAATCTTTTTAAAATGGTACAAAATGGTTCTGGAAACAACTTCAACAACTGTAAATAGAATGCTGTACAAAATCTTTAAGACCTTTCTCTCGAAATTACAATCAGCATTCAAAGACAAAGAATGCTAAAATATAACAGAGAATGTCGACTTCTACAGCATAGCATATGGAAACTTCACAGCAAAATTCATCTCTAAGCTTCTCATAATAGAGAAACGATACTCTGTGCTCTAAAACAATCCGCCCCCCTTTCTCGGTGGCCAGCCTCCTCTATTTAAGAGTTTAGCAGGAGGGATAAGTAACCGATTCCATTCCATCATCTTAGCTGTTATCTTTTATTATTATTGTTACAACCATACGCTAAGCTTAACCATGCAATTTGGCTAAATCGCTGTCCAAGCGTTATGGTACCATGATGTTCCATATTCCCGAAACGTTGCAACCAACTCCACACACATATGTTGACTCACAACATGTTGCAATCACCGTTACGCACATATGTTGCACCATACCATAGCGTCACACGTAACGTAACCGTTTGATGTCACCACTAACTTCACCATGTCGCAGCAAGTGTAAAGAGTCTGTCACAGCTAAGTCTGTCATAGCAGTGTGAAAATTTTGTCACAGCAGTGTGAAAAATCTGTCGCAGCTAATTATGTGTCGCAGCTAAATCTGTGTCGCAGCTAAGTCTG
>LPNX010551650.1:296700-366700 GCA_001517045.1 Pseudotsuga menziesii | reverse complement strand
ATGTTCTTGCAGGTCTCCATTGTTTGTTTGCAGGTCTTTGGATGTTTCTAATAGTTGTATGCAGGGTCTTGGAGCTTAACCCATAACCTTGTGTTCAGAGGGGTTTCTTCAATTCTGTTCTATTTCATTTCTATTTGGTTTTTCTTGTACAACCGTCAGGAACCCTACCCTTCCGTATTATAGATGGAAGGTAGCCATTCCTGGCCTGTAGTAAGGGAGAAATCCCTGCTACATAACTAGCGACCATACCAGGTCGATCCCACAGGATCCCTAGATTGTTTTTACAAGTTTCAGTTTTTATTTCTATTTTCTTTCCCTAGTTTAAATTTTTGTCAAATCTAGCTTAGATATTTGTTTTTCTATATTTCTAGTTACTGTCGAGCCTCCTCAAGTCCAATTCGAGTCCATTTGGTGATAGTAGCAGGTCTCTCTTATCTAGCTTAAAGGGGCGATCAGGTCGAACATTCAGGCCCGACAGGTGCGACCATGTCACTCATTTTTCCCCGAAAGGTGCGACCCCCTCCTAGAAGCTAGATTGCTTCTGTCTATAGGTTCTGAGCGACCCCCTTGCCTGTTTTTGGGAAACTTTGGCGACCCCCTTGCCACATTTGATCCGAAAAGAGCGATCTGTCTCTCAGATTCTGATTTTTAAAAGTTAAGGACTGTCAGTGTGGCTCAGCCACCTCTGTCCATCAAATCTGTTTATGTTTCTTTTTTTGTTCATTTTATTTGCAGCATGTGTAAATTAATGGTAAATGAAATGGTTAATGGATTAATGAACATGATCAAAGCTTGATTAAAAATTACTATAATTAAAATCAACACCTTACCTAGCCCTTCCTCCTCTACCCATTCATCACCCTTCGGGGTATTTTGGGATAAGACAAAGGGTAAAACTCGTATAGTAATAGGCACTTCACCTATCATTTTTCAAAGCCACTAAAAACGGGTGACTTGGAAGGTAGAGGGGGTAGAGGAGGAAGGGATTTTCACGGTGCTCAACTTCCTCCTTGTTGACCGACCTTCCATCTGGAGGGTGACCTATGGATATACGGATGGGCTTAGTCCCATTGTGTTGAGAGCCCAGCACCCTTTCCTAGTTGAAGAGAAATATAGGTGCAAGGTAGTCACCTAGTCAGGTTGTCATAGTTTAAATTCACAAATGGTACATGTGTAAATTTCTGATTATCATTTACTGCTTTGATTGACAATGTTCTAAACTTTGTGGAATATTCATAAACCATTTAAGCAACCACTAATAATTAGAGAAAGACAAAATAAATACACACAAACCATACCATATAAACCAACCAAACTCAGTTCATGACACTGAGTTAGCCATTAAAATTTATAATTTACACTAAGTCAAACATCTACAGTCTTTGAGGACATAAGTCCCTAACTGCCTTAACCGTGGGAAGTACCTAGGCTCAACATAGAAACTCATTGTGAGGAGTACCACGGGAACCCCAAAGTAGCTGACCGCTGAGAGGAATTGCCAAGTGAAACGGGAAACAACCCCCACCGATTGAATAGCTCTCTCGTGAGGAAAAATACAAGCACTGTCTCCTGGTAGTCTTGGTGGCCGAGTGACCACCTGAAGCCAATAGGAAGCCATTAAAAATGGGGTCCAAAAATCATCACCATATTTCACCATTTGACATACAAATAAGACACGATTGATCCCGCATGTTCTTCCTCACGCCTGAGAGGCAACCCACCATAGTTCAGGTCCTTGAACCAACACGATCGAGACCATTCTTGACGACCCTGTTATCTCCCAAAATAAATTTATTTTGATAGTATGAATAATTTGAGTCATGTAATGAATGATTTAAGGATAACTAACAAATTGAAGATCTATGTTTTAGCTATGGTTGAAAAATTGGAAGTTATATCTTTCGGTGGCTTAGCCGGGGTTCTTAATAGCTCGTTAGCCACCGAAAAGTGTTGGTTTCAGTAGCTTAGGGAAAATACCAAGAAGCGTGTTAATTGTCGAAAGTAGACAGAAAACGACATTGGTAAAGGTGCTTTCGATGGCTTAGGAAAGACTTCAGACATCTCATTAGCCACTGAAAGGTGATGCTTTCAGCAGCTTAGCGAATAGTTGAAGACAGTATTTAACCTCTGAAAGCAGGGAAAAAGGTCTTTCAATGGCTTAGGTGAAGGCTTTGACGTTTCATTAGCCACCAAAAGGACGAAATTTTGGTAGTTAAAAGGAATATTCGGCAAGGCCACTATTCGCCGAAAGCTGGGTTTCGCCGCGACGCTGGGAAAACTGTTTTGGTGACTTGGGCAAAGGGATTATCATTTCATTAGCCATCGAAATCCATCTTTTTGGATGCTTACAAACAAATTCTCAAAGACTATTAACCATCGAAAAGGAAAAATAGAAAAACGGTTAGAAATCAGTCAAATCAAACCCTGTCAACAAGATAACGATCAGTAAAATGCATGATAAACCACCGAAAGGATGGGAGTCCACATAATTTCATGTGGAAATAAGTGAAGGGGGTCGTTATAAAATTGATAAAGGACTTATAGGATCTAAAACCTTCATTTTTCTTCCACCTGTCCAAAAGAACAAAAGAAAATCTCACCGGGTATATAGGTTGATTTGAAATATGATCATTGGGCAAGGGCTATCGAGAAGATCAACTACAGCCATCACCTTATGACCTCAGCATCCATCATGAAATAAAAATCCCTCATAATCAATGCCAAAAATCCAGTACATTTCACCTTCAACCTTAGCATCTCTCTCCACTAGAAATCCATCTCTGAGAAGAAGCCTGCTAACACACTGTCATATAGAACTTAAACTTATTTTTGTAGGTACCTAGGAGTGGCATTCAACAAGATGAAGAAGGGAGGACCTACTCTAAGGTAGGAGTTGGGAGATATCAGCTATTTGGAAGCACATCTAGAGGTCTATAAACTTTTCCAGGATGCTGGATGCCATAGGTTTTGTGAGAAGATACAAGGTTCACATTAGTAGGTGGCTAAGGCATTTTCCCTCTCATTTGATGGCTCTAAGGCAGTCATAGGCAAAGAAGAATTCCACATAGATGAAACCCTAATTATTAACCCAAAAAATCCCTCACTCTTCTATACATGGCCTACACCACCCAAGGACACCCATGCATGACCCTCATTTAACCCCATTTGACTCCCACACACTCAAGAAGGCTTAAAAACAGGAAAAAGGGCTTGAAACCCCTAAAAACAACCTAAATAGCTCTCATAGGGGCTAAAGCCTCCAAAAAAGGGCTAAAACCCCTCAAAGGAGCCTAAAACCCTAAAAGGAGCTAATGTTTGAGCAAAAGGGGCTAAAATTCCCAAAAGGGGGATAAACCCCTCACTAGGGGCTTAGAACCCTAAAAAAGATATAAATAGAGGGGTGGGGGTCACTCTCAAATCACTTCTCCCTTGCATACTGTTATGGTGCCCGAGTGGATGCCTTGAGACCCTTTGTCTCTCAAGCCACCCACACTCCCTCTCATCCATCCTCCCATTGAGCCATAGTTCCCCCATTGCCAAGAGAGAGAGGTGCTTCTCCCATCTAGGGCATGGTGGCCCTGTTACCACCTAAGTTGTACTTAGTGGTTTTTTATTAAGTGAGCTTGGTGAATCAGACAAGGTAACTTGTTCAGACTTCAGAAGACCTTCAGTCTTGCTTTTGGGAAACTTTGTTGTACTATATCACATGTTCATACCCCCTTGGGAGAGTTATAATAAATGTTCTAGCATGATAGTGTCTATAAAAGACTCGGTCTCTTAGACTTTATTTTTCAATACGATCATCCCAGGGTGTTTTTTCCCTTAGTTATTATTGGTTGTTGAATAAATGACTGATAATTTCTGAGTTTTTCACTCAATACCTCCAAAGTTGGGGTGGTCAGCTTGGTATTTAGGCCTATTGAGGTTATTAGAGTCTATGTTTCAATGTATAAACATGCTAGGCAGCATGGTCGACTCATATGAACATGTTTAACTCCCCCTAGGTTTTTTCATTTTTTTAAATTTTTTTTTAATTTTTTCAATGTTTTTTATTAAAATTTAATTTTTCCAAAACTTAGGCTATTTTTTAATAGTTTAATTGAAAAAAATGGTTTTGTAATAAAAGTGGGCCAAATAATCAGTTTCAATCATGTAGGTGCTCGTTTTCAAGCTAAGAGCACCATATAAACCCATGGACCCACTTTTTCAGGTTTTGAGTGATTTTCCATCACTCGGGTCAAAAAACCCAAAAAAGCAATTATTGATTATTTTAATTAATAAATTGATGAATAATGGAGCAAATCCAAAATCCTAGATCAGTGGATTCTTAGCCGATTTGATTGAAATCAGAAAGATCTAAACTAGATTGACTGGATCTGACAAATCCTTTACTGAAGGAGGTGATCTGGACATATCCAGAGTTGATCTTCAGCATCCTTTATGGGGAATTGCACCCTCTCTCTCATCCACACATGTGGGATATCCTAGAAGCTTTGTGTATTGATGTGTGAGTCTATGGGTTGATGTGTTGGCTCAATCATCGCCCCGATTGACAAGTAGGTTCAGTTTGGCTTCATATCAACATTGATTGACTCTCCCTCAGCTGCAGTGGTCTGTCTCCTTGGGATTTGCAGCCTCCTTGGGTTGGATCTCATGTTTTTTGTATAAATAAAGATCAAGATGGCTATTACAAGCTAGTTAGAGTTGGATTGAGGAGATTTTTCCATTGTGATACTTCTATATTTTTATTGTGAATAAAGAAGCTTTGGAGGCTATATCGTGTAGTGCATGTGTTTGTGTGGATTCCCATCGTCATGCTGCTAATGTGATAACTGCAATTTCTTTCCAATTTTTGTGCTACTTTTGTTTTCTAACTTCAAGGATTCAGTTGAATCAAGTAAGGGTGTAAACTAGGCAAGTTAGATTACTTGATATTTTTTATCCATATTATGTATGCTCAAGAGTTTCAGTTATATGCTTAAATAAGATTATTTTTGCATGATCTTTCCTTTTTGTTGCTTTATACATCTATATCCAAATCTCACGAGGTGTTGTGTAGGCTTGTGTTATCTAGTTGCAGGTTCCTAATTAGACAAAGGTGTGGATCAATATTGATGCCATTCCTTATCCAATAAGCTCAAGACTTTGTCCCTTGGCACTCCACAAACGGGCCTCCTTTCAGCTTGTTCCATTCAAGCAACGAGCCGACCTTCTCTCCTCTTCTTCTCTTTTTTCTTACCTAGTTACTGTGTCCAAAATATTTGTTATCATTTTTATCTGTTATATCAAAGTTAAATTTAGATAGATCTACTATTTCAAAGCTCATAGTCTAGATCTCAATTCTTAAAAGTATCATTAAGCATTCTAGATCTAGCATAAGGAAATCATTCGTTTTGCATGGCAAGTTAAAGAAAATAAGTAGGTTGCATGCTATAGATTTACTTTTATGTTTTAAAAAGAATAAATCCAGTAATCAGTGCATATTTCATTGGCTGCACAAACAGCAAGCTAAGATCCCAAGGAAAGCTTGCTTTCCTTGGTTCTTTTTTCACTTGTTTAGCTAGTTTTAACTTAATCTTTTTTGAGTTAAGGTAGGCCAATCCAAAGGTACTCTTAAATTTCTTTTGGGAATATGTTATTCTAACATGCTTGCTGGTTTTTATCAGGTGTAATAGAAAATAAAATAAGCTACTGTTCGAAAGTGGCCTTGGTAGCGTTCAAATCCCCCTAGGGGTCTCCCCTTTTACTAAAATTTAAAATTTTTGGAGAGTTGTGTTACGGAGAAAACTTCCTATGGCTTGGGTTACCACAACAGATAGAGTAACTGCAGAAAACAATCATTTCCTATATGTAAGAGAAACCAAACATCTAACACTAAAGGATCTCAATACATACCTTATTCCGGACGGTTGATGTAGATCCCCATTGAGATTTTCCACTCTTGCTTGTATTAATAATTTTCTCTCTCAACATTCAGAAAACAAGACAATCATGCTATATATAATTGTGTTATACCAACTCTATCATATATAATCAATAACATATAAGAATTTAAAAGCATCCATGGATTCAATACTCATTTAAATACACATTATTGGACAGGAAAAGATATTTCTATTAATATAAATCAGAGATTATAATAGTGACAACCTCTATCGGCATGTCTGCGAATCAAAGAAACTGAGTCCTCCACCTGGGCCTCCACCACTTCAATCCTCCATCTCTCGATAGCAAGCTCACAAGCAAAGGCAAGCTTGGGAAGAACACAAAGTGCTCCAAGGAACAAAGGGATGCAGACTCAAGTATAAGCTTCAGCAACAATGGACTATAGTTTTCTTGCTTCCATTCCTCCTCTTTCAATGTATCCAAAGGGTTCCTTATATAGTGCTTCAATGGGGTAATGGAAGGTGAAATCCAAGTGATCTCAAGGCATATCAAAGGCCAAGAGACAAGTGACTCAGCCCCATATCAGGGAAAACTCCAAAATCATCTGGCCTTTTGCTCACATCCTGATGTATGTAGGTTTAAGGGTGAAATCCATGTATATACATGTGAAAGGGATGAAAAGTCGCGTATAGCAATTAATGCATGTTTTTAGGGATGATCTTGGAAACATCAAAGGTACAAAAATGGTCCATGGGGTCTAAAGAGTCTGCAGAGGGACAGGGAAGGCCATAAAGGTGTGATCCACCATGTGTGGTAAAATCAGTTGTAACAGATGCCCCCTAATGTGTGAGGTCAGAGGGGTCATATGATGGCCGAAATACATTATAAGTCCATCCCAGAAGTGGAGTGATGAAGAACCAGGTGGAAAAATCAGCCATCCACAATACAATACAATGATCAAACTCTGCACATAACTACAAGTAGATATAGCAGTCCCTGATACATAAGAGTAGAATGGCAATGAATAGGCATGATAAAAAATATGACATCTGTGGTCATCACCACGTACAATATATATAGATCATAATCTCCATGATGAATATATACAAAGGATCATGATCTCCATGAAGGATGAAGATATATAATGGATCAAGATCTCCATAATGGATGGAAATATATGACATATATTGGAATCAAGTCACGAGAGCTGAAATCTCATGAACACTAGAATGATCAAGGAGGTAGCATATATGAAATGCCACCAATATAGAAGGTCTTCTACATAATCCACTACGAGTACATGTCCTACTATGTGAATAGAGGTGTCGAGGTTTAACATAGTAGTCCATCGTCTGATTACCAGTCATTGATGTATACCGTTAACAAACACGAGATCACCCACTGATAATGAAAATGGGAATCAAGGTACCAGAGTGAAAACTAACAAGCGTGAATAAATGTGTTGAGGTCGAACACTTGAAAGGATCCATCGATTGGGGAACATTGATGTATTCCCAAAAATTGTTGATGATGAGGGAACCTGCCACTGATGACTGCAAGTCTCAAGGAACTAAAAAATGACTCTAGATTCCTATCCCATAATAAATGATCTGAAGTCGATGCGATGAAATCCACTGGAAGGAGGGCATTAATGCATCCCTCATCATCCAACATGAGGTACTCAGCAAGGCTATATAATGTGGAAGGACTCGACCATAATATGCATGAACCAATAACAATACTGGGGATGGCCAACATGCAAAGTCAAGAGAGCTGAGGAATAGCTAACTCAGGTTTCAACTTCCTTCGAACTAGAGCATAAAGGCAAATGGTGACTGAATGTAGGCAGCATAGACTCGATATAAAAAAATGGGACATCTTTGAGACATAGGAGGCATCTACAGAGGCTCCATAGAGACTGGAAGCTTAACCAGTTGGTGGAGATAAACCCAAAGAAACGAGTATAGATCCTAAAGTCAAACTATTAACCCAACCAACGGATGTGATATACAATTCTTTGTTCAAAGGCGACACGACTCGACTGCTGCCAAAGGTAACATCTTTTCTTGTCTGGATTTNCAAATATTTTGAAAAGCTTGAAAAAGAATAAAAGTGCTTTATAGTTACAGACTAGGAGGAGATGAGTGTCAAGGGGCAAACAAACTAGTTCCAAGTAGCGTAACATACCTATGCTCAATGCAAGGACACATGTGTAGGATAATGACACTCGGAGGAAAGTCCCCTCCCGGTAAAAATGGGGAATCAAGTTGCAAAGGATATATAAAATGGATCTGTGTGGCTAGACATGAGACAAGATCGGGCTATATAGATGATAATCAAAGTTAGGGAAGCCGGCATAAGGCTCAATAAGGAAGGAAAAACTCATGATAATGCAATTACAACTTGACATAAGGGAGTCCTGGGGACAAATTCCAGCAAAAAGATCAAGAGGAGTATGAGGCTCTTGTGAAAAGACATGGCAACACTATACAAAGGACTCTCACACCCTAAAGGAAAAAATGTCAGCATGGGTACCAAATGCAAAAAAGGAGCTAATTAGGGAACCCATGTATGGTCAAGCTCTACCATTCACATCATGTCACTTCTAAAACAACAAGAAGGTTTCGTGACAAGATAGAATGGGTTCGTACCTAAGATTATAATGAAATGGTCATAAGGTCATGCAAAGTGTACATGGATGTGAAATCTAACCTATATGCCAATTTAGACATGATACCTGAGAGCGGCACAAACAGGTCAAAACAATGGTCGAAATGGTGCTCAAAACGGACTCCTACATCATCATATTAGTCCAAAATGGTCCAAAATGGTTAGAAACGGTCCAAAACTATAGAAAGGGGGTAAAAAATTTCAAAAAATTCAAAATTTTTTAATAAATAGTAAAAAAATAAAAAATTACATATCATTTGAAATTTTTACCCATTTGAGCTCAAAACTTCAAATGCGAATTCCAAGAGTTTCGTCCGGCGAAATTTGACACCGTTTGTTCCAAGTAACTTCTCATGTCCTCGTCTTCCATTTTCATGTAATTTTTTTCAATTTCCATGGTAAAATTTGATTTCTAGGCTAGTCTAAATAGGTCGGTTTGGCCCACGTAGAAATAGGGTGTTTTTCCACATATAGGGCTGGCTATACATAGAAAAACTACCCAAACCCATGTACATATGCGGTTGTTTTGCAAACAGTCATGTATGCGGCTGTGCACATGATTTTTTAAGGTGTATATTGAACAAAACTTATTTTTAATGTGTAGGATGGTTCTAGAATGGAGGGAGAGGGAATATGGAGATGTAGAAAAGGCTGTACGGGGTGATCTAATGGCTCAACAAGCTCCTGTGCATGTGGGATATACAAGTTTTGGTGTCTTGGCATCCTAAGGGCCAAACCAAGACTGCTGTAGATGCTAGTAGACTACAGGGATCTAGAATTAGAGTCCTTTCAGATCGACAGGATGTCCCTCACTATAGAGGTGGAGGACATATATTTCATTACTAGATTGTCCTGACGGGGAGAGGTGGCGAACCTACGCTCTCACGGGCCCGAAGGTGGCCTCACCATTGATGAGTACATTGCAGTATAATGTTTTCCAAACATGGAAAAGGTTGGGAGTCAAATATTTACAAATTCCATCGAGGTGCCAAGATTGAAGGCCATACTATTGGCACTCGGCAGGATAGCCAGTCTAGCATCACTCCACCAGGCCTCATGACCATTGATGTTCTATGTAGTGGAGTGCATGAGACCCATAGTTTATGACTAGAGAACTGTGCTGTTGAGCAACATGAAACAACATCTTAGTGACTGCAAGATGGGTAGGGTACGAAACTTTGGTTTCGGCAGTATATTGAGCACGTTCTTCTTTGAGCGTGTTCTAGGGCTAAGCCCTAGAACTAACGTTCCTCCTCACGGGGTTCGAGATCCAGCCCAACGATGTTGGGAAAATGTGATGTGCAGAGTGGGTGGAGGTAGGGTGTCCAACCCCTACCTAGTTGATTTCATTTCGTGGTGGCAGCAGCAGATAGTTTCCATCTATGATTACCCCTATGCAGGGATAGATTTCGGGGGAGATCCCAACATGCCCCTACCACTAGGTGCAACATACGATGATATTGGTAATGAATCCCAAACCCTCTTTTTAAAGTATTTTGAATTATTTATTTTTTTGTGTTTTTTGATATATACTCAAAATACATGTTTTGGTGTGACGACACATAGTGACACTCTGTCGTATGTATGCAGATGTTGGACCACAGCGTCCTGACGACTTCCCTCTGTAACACCTTGGTTTTGACCCCATTGTATTAAACATATATGATGTATATATTGTAAATAATCATGGTGTGGAGCTAAAGGCCAAAGCCCCACCATTGATTGGTTATGCTATGTTTCGGGTTGAAAATGTCACCGATGGTATATCAGGGCATGCGGCATATATTAAGTTTTGTCATCATGTAAATATGCATCTTTAATTAAAATGAACCTCGACCAGCTATGTTCATGGAAACTAAATCAAAAAGGGGCATGATTTTCCCAAGGTTAAGGGTGGGGGAAATGTCAAAACTTAAGCCATGAGAGAAATCAACGTGTCACCACCTTGTCTTATCCAACCACCACCATTAAGAATTGCTGCTATTAGTTGGGGCAGTTAGGGCTGGGAGTGGAGTGTGGCAGGACTGTCGGTCCTTTCCCACATGCACACTCCACCATCGTGGTTGACCTCATGATGGCAAGAAAAAACCACTACCATCACTCCAGCGAACCCCCCCACTTTCTTGAGGATGATGCTGAAACACTCACGCACTTTCGACTACTGTGCATCCTCTCCATTATCTGTTCATTTTTCATGCACAGGATTTTCCTAGTTCTACTCACGCAGTTTTTTCCTCTACAGATTCTGTGGATGGAGTGGGTGTATACTTTCCCCACAGAATGATTCATTTTGTTGTTGTGGTCTCCCTTACATTGCAGTGTGTTTTGTTGGGGCTTTCTTTACGTTTGGGGATAGGAGTCTGTTCCTCCTCACTCACAGGAATCTATTCTGCTGGATCTCACATAGCCAGGAGGGGAGTCACTTATTGGCTATAATTCATGTTTTTTTTCCACAGAGTGGAATTGGGTGTGTTTTCCCTTTGTATTTTTGGATCTGGTGCAAGTTTCCCTCACGTACAGGTTGAGAGTATGTATCTTCTTCCCCAGTGCGTCCTATGTAGGTTTTTTTCGCTTGCTTAGTTGTCCAGGACAGACTGATGTCTTTCCTCATGTTGTGATTGTGATTACTATTACATTTGGGACTATTGTAATTCGCTTGGGAGTCGTTTTGGCCATGATGGGGCCAAGGAAGACTCAGGAATCATTTTCCCTGTTTAAGCTGTAACAGCTGATTAGTTGCATGCGTGCAATGGTTGGTCTTCGGACTGTACTAGGAGTAGGGATGGGGGATTGGTTTGTTTGATAAACCTTGTGTGTTTGGAAACCACACAGATAGAGTGAGAGGGCTGGATTTCTTCTCCACAACCCTTGAATAGCACTAGAAGGGAATGCAAGGCCTGAGGGACTGTGTAGCAGAAAAGGGACTGATTCCTTGTGTTGGGTGTGTGTGGGTGTCTTAGAAGTCAGGATATTTCTGGTGTAGGTGTTCCTGGCTCTGTAATGAGCTCACCAGCTGAGCATTTAGCCTTTTCTAGCTCCTTGATGGCATAATAAACCTGACCATGTTGGCTTGGCTGTCTTGTGGACGGCCTAATAAACCCAACTGTGTTGGCTTGGCTATGTTTTGTGTATCCTTGGCTATGTGTAAGCCTATTTGTTCCTTATTCCTTGGAGAATCATGCCCATCTCAGGGGTGGAAGTGTTGCTGAGAGACTAAGGAGCACGCTGGCCTATGGTTGGGTGGAACGTTGCAGCGACGTAGCTGGTTGCGGAACGAGTTCTTCATAAGATAAGTAAACTTGCCTATTTTAATTCTGCAATCATGTTTTCTGTTAAATGAATGTGATGAACATGTTGAATTCTTGTATGAACATACATTTGCTTCTGTTGTATGATAAATGATCATGTATGCATGTTCTAGTTCAAAGCATTTTATTTCAGCATTTCAGCAATTTTATGAATGCACATGTTCATGGGGCTGGTTGCTCGAATGGTTAACGCCATGGTAGTGTCCTCTTCACCGGTTGGATGGTTGGGGAAGTTACACCCTCATCATAGATGGAGGGGAAGAGGAGATGATATCATGGGTGTGCATGCAGAGTGGATGCTCCAAAGCATCCACACAAACTTTGTATGATTGACACACTGGGTACCCATGGCACAAGTTGAGGACTTGCTTGAGTCCATGCAATGTCAAGTGGTTGGAGTACCATGAGCATGGGTTCGGTTATTCCGATGACTAGCTAGATTCATGCTGTGCTTCCATGATCAGAACCCCCCTCCTCCTCCACAGGCTTAGATACCTGAGAGTGATTCATTTTTGTACTACTGTGTGTTATATTTTGGTGGCTGGGAAGCCCCATTTTTGTATTATGACACTTATGTATTATGATGTCACTTTTGGGATGTTTAATGAAAAACTTTTATGATGATCGATTTTATTTATTTACATGTGTGTAAAATGTATCTTTGTGATGGGATTATGGTCTATGAAACAAATCCAATCTAACACATATTTACCATATGAGTTAGCAACTTGATTAAAAATTCTTGGAACATGTATGTATGTTATATTGTCAAATTGTTGTTCTAACAATCTCACACGTAAGAATCTTCGTAATAATATCGGAACCCTAATACAATACAAGCCATTAAGGTGTCACACTACTAACCATGAATCAAAATGTACCTCAAGAGACAGAATACCATGTGAAATGGAATCCTGTAATAGCTCGATAATGACACTATACTCAGCAACATTGTTTGAAGAAGGCCATAAACATACACCTCATGAAGACAATACCTGACCCGTAGGAGTATAAATCACCCAAGCAGCAGAGGCTGAGTGTTGAGTGTGGCAGCTAGCGCCATTAGCAAATCCTATGTAAACAAAAGTCTCCATTGACATTTGTCATGAGAAATGAAAGCCAATCAACAAACCCGATCACCATAAGAAAACCTAACTAGGAAAAAAACTGTACAATAAAATACAACAGTCATCCCTAGCTGAAGATCATGCATAGTGTTTTTTAAGATAGAGCCCATTTCTAGGCTCCACCAAGGCTATCCCTTCATAGTCCACCAGCTCATAGGCTCCCTTCTCTAACACACATTTGACTATGTAAGGACCATGCCACATGGGATTAAACTTCTCTACCCCCAAGGGTTCTTTAGCTTGATCCCACAAAAGGACCAAATCACCTTCACTAAACTTTCTTGAATGGACAGACTTATCGTATTGAACCTTAACATGATGCTTATTTACTTCTAGAGCCACTAAGGCATCTCGACGTTGCTCATCAAGTTGCTCTAAGTGGACCAAACTTTCCTCCAATGTGGAAGTGTCTGGTAAAATCTCTATGGATAGCTTAAATGAAGGGATTTCACATTCAAACGGCAAAACAGACTCCACTCCATGTACGAGATGATATGGAGAAAAACCGGTGGCAGTATTAAACGCTGTCCTATAAGCCCACAAAGTAGGATATAACATGATATGCCAATTCGTTTTTCTTTGTACGATGGTTCATTGGAGAAGGGACTTAAGTGATTTGTTCACTGCTGTTGATGTATATGTAACTTTGGAATGCATTTCACTTGTATTTCTTATATATTGTAACCTGATGTTTATTCTGGGATGTACTTGAGTCATGTCATGCCTCGATGTTCCTATCGGGAAGTTCTATAATGTAAACAAGTCATGTCAAGTTATTGTGGGTAACCCTCCTGTAGCAGGGATTTCTCCCTACTACAGGGGTAGGAATGGCTCCCTTCTATCTATAGGACAGAAGGGTAGGTTCCTATTGGTGGGTAAATGCTGGAAATAAAATGAAATGTAAATGACAGAAATGAAAGCTAAGCTAAGAATAGAAAGAAGATAGAAGCAATGGTGAACCCCTCCACAAACACAAGTTAGGGTTCTGCCTCCAAAGACCTGCAAAACAATGTTAAACATAAACCTGCAAATGAAATAAGGGTTAGGAAGCAAAGAAAACTAAGAAATTAAGAAACAAAACATGAAACATGGTTATACCTTCTCTTGGGTGGAAATGGGCCACCATGCCCTAGCTTATGGAAGCACCTCTCTGGGATGGGGGAGCAATGGCTCAATGGAAATGGAGGAGAGGGAGTGTGGGTGGCTTGAGAGGCAAATCTCTCAAGGCATCCACGAGAAGCATAACAGTATGCAAGGGAGAAGTGTTTTGAGAGTGAACCCCCACCCTCCTTTAATAGATTTTCCAATGGGTTTTAGGGTTTTAAGCCCTTGGTTTGGGATTTAGCCCCTTTTTTGGGCTCTTAGCCCCCTTTCGCCCTAAATTTAGCTCCTTTTAGGGTTTTAGCCCCTTTTTGGGGGCTTTAGCTCCTAGGAGAGTATTTTGGGATCCTTTTTGGGGTTTTTAAGCCCTTTTCTTCATCCTTAGGCTATTTTGAGGGTGTGCGGGTCTAATGGAGTGATATGAGGGTTATGAGATGGTGTCCTTGGGTGGTGTAGGCAATTGAGAGCTGAGTGGGGGATTTTTGGGTTAACAGATTCCCCCCTGATGTGTGAGGGTAGGAGCTCAACGTATGTCCAATGGACATCATAGGACTTGCTGCATAGAGGTGGTGGTTCCGGGGCTGGGGCATGGTGGGGTTTTGTTTTTGTGTTACTATGGTTCCCATCAATGGTTGAGATACAAATAATGTGTGACATGTATATGGACGAGGCGGGAATATCGATGCTCATGACAATGTCAAAAGAATAATTTGATCTATGCTCTAAAATACAAGAGCCAATCATATACAACTAGTGTTACAATAATGGTTGCCTCTATGTGAGGATGAATACAATGCTGATTTGGTACATTGGCTCCATGGAATTCTCATGGAATGTTATATATTCATGACTGATGGTCTGCTAGATCTGGAATGATACATATCTATATGGACTCATTGATTGAGAGTCAGAGTCTCTGTGGTACAAGTATGCTGCATCAATCATAAAGGTATATCGAAGCACTGCTGGGGCTTCTGAATATTGTCTCCAACGCAGCCCAAAAATCACAAGGGACAGAACCTGTTTAGGTCCCTTGAGTAGAATCACCAATGTGCTAGAGTCGAGTGACATCCGGGGTATTTGACCAAGTACTATGCGGAACAAACCCTATATGAATCTCAATGGTGCAATGATGGAGTTGAACTCGAGCATGTGAGAAACAACCATCCTGAGAGGCACTAAGGACTCCTCTCAAGTGGTCCAAGGAACTCATTAATGAGGTTAATGAAACCAAGGTACAAGGACCTCTGGGTCTATTCTCTTGAATATGTTTGCTAGTGTTGACAGAGGGAGACCTGCCCCTAGTCAAGGCAATGATGTTTCCTTAACCAAGAGCACGAGGGAGATGACCGAAAAGTGTGAAGCAATCTATGGACTGAATCACTGAATGGGGAAGGGAGGGGGAGGGAAATAACTGAACAGGGGTAGGGAGAGTGTGGGAGACTCAAAATTCCTTTCTTCAGAGTATGATAGTAGGGCATACCAGGAAGCAAATGAAACTGACTCAAGGGAATGGGATCATAGCTGTAATACCGGGAATGTCGCTGTAGATGGGAAATGCTTGGAGGAGGTAGACACTTTTGATATTGATGGGACCCAAGGAAGACACATTGAAAAGTACTCTAAACAAAGGTGACTCAATGGAGGAATGTTGCCAGACTGTTTGCTATGGGGTGGTGTCTAGGGACACCATTATGGTACGATCTCACGGATTTTTTGCGAGCCCGAGAAGGTAAATGCTCGATGGTGCTTTCAATTTTAGAGAGTCTGAAACCATGAAGAAGAATCCAGTGGGGGATATTTTTCATTGGTAGTCTCCTATGCCTGAAAAAGGATAAAAGTATACATAGGAGAGCTCGTGCATCCTGTAGGGGATGAGAGAATTCTTTACCATTGGTAGTCCAATCAGGCCAGAAAAGGTTAAACCTATACTGATTGGATGGTCATTTAGATACTTTTACCAGAATGAATGAAACCAAGTTTGCTCAATAATATTTTCTTGATGAGATGGCTGGAAAAGAGCTTAACGAGAACCAATGGTGAGATTTTTCATAAGGTGCGGCCCCTATGCCCGAGGAAGTGTAAAAGTATGCAGAGGGGAACGGTCTTGGCTTGAATATACCGAGGTCCTTTTCAATTGATGGTCCCATGGTGATATTTTTCGTAAGGTGCGGCCCCTATGCCCAAGAAAGTGTACAAGTATGCAGAGGGGAATGGTCTTGGCTTGAATATGCCAAGGAGGTCCTTTTCAATTGATGGTATACATGGCCCACAAAAGGAGGTAAACGAAATGATGTAGATGCCCTTTCCTATACTTTAATGAGAAGGAAAGGAAGTAGTTGCGCTCGGCTATCTTTTCATCGTTTTAAGGAGTCAGAAAAGAGATTAAATGAAACTCCATCATGATCAACCAATTGCTGTGGCATGAGTGGTGCCCCATGTTGGGACGGTGGATAGAGGTCCAAAGGTCATCCGCGTAGTATGGACAAATTAGAAGGCTCTCAAACATACCAATACATACGTGGGATATATCGAAGCAGAGGCTCGTGATTTTATGCGGTAGTGGCATCCAAACCGAGGTGGCTCTCAAACAGAGGTCAGGAGAGCATGTGTGTGTGTTGTGGTGGATGGAATTGACTACATGCAATGTTAGTGCAAGTCCGAGGGAACTTATATGCCAAATACATGCAAGAAAAATAAATCATTTTGTGGATAGTGGTCCAGAGGTCCACGTAAGGTGCAGTGAATGGAAAAGACAACTATATGTTAAATTACAAAAATAAAAGTAAAAATTGCAGTCCTTAATGGGAGGTGGCCCGACAACTCGCATAAGTAGCGGTCAGGAAGTGTGATACAAGTACAGGTCTGTAGACACTCGCATCATCATGTCGTGGCTTGTAAATAAAGGTGACTTTGTGGGAAATGGCCCCAAAATTGACTTATTAAACATGAGACGATGGTCTCATAAAGAGATAGAGGGCAGAATTCTAAAACCAGTGGCATGAACGGTGTCTCAAATGGAGTCCGTATGGTCCTGCTATGTTGATCAAAAGAAATTAGGTCAAATGGGGCCTATATAAGGGTGGGGTCGACATGGTGAAGTGTCATTGTCACTGTTCATTGTGGAGTTGTAGAGGTGGGCCCTAATTTTTCATTTGCTGATTTTTGTTGATCCAATCAACGGTTTCGAGTGCCGTGACTTGTAGGTAAAATCTGTCATTGAATCTCATCATTTTGGTGGTTTATTTGCTGGATTTGGTCACCTGGAGGTCCCCCATGAGCAGTTTGGGGTTTCATGGGGGGCAAGTTGTAACTTTCAAAGGAAAAGGTGTGCCCTAGGAGCACCTGTGGGGAAATTATGAATGCCCTAGGTGCTCCTTTTTTCCCAAACAATTGCGCCCTCGCCTCTTTTAGGTGATTTTTTTATGCTAGCAATGGCTCACATCAGAGTTTTTGCTTGTGTAGGATGGTGGAGATCAAGTGGAGGGAGAGAGACTGCAAGAGTGTCAGGGATGCATCCCTGCATGACAAGAATGTTAGAAATACATTATCCCATTGTGGATTACTGAAATTTATGAGGATACCCCTTATGCGGAACTTGCGTTTGTTGATGCAAACACTGATAGGTTTCTGGGATGTTGATGAGGAGGTGTTCCTCTTTTAGGGCCAGTGCATTGAAATTACATTGGAAGATGTATACTTCATTACTGGGCTCCCTATATTGGGAGTGGTTGGTGACTTGGTACCTGTGCTATCTCAGGGGGAGACATTGGATGAGCTATGCGATCGGCACTGTTACTCTACGAAATACGTGTGTGGTTCTTACATCCTGGTGTGTGACATCGAGGACTTGTCCACACAGGTAGTGGGGACCTTATTGCAGCATATCTTGGGTTCCATGGGGAGCCACAAGATTTTTGGTGGTCAGCTACAGTTAGTAGAGTGTGCTATAGGTGGCATGTATTATGCATGGGGCCATATGTATCTATAGGCTGTTTAGCGTCAGATGAACAAGTCAAAGACTATCGGCACTGGTTTTTGTTTTGGCTCCTTCTTGTGTGATTTCTTATTTGAGAAAGTACCCACACTTCATCCTCATTGGGCTGTGTAGAATAGTGGTCTATAGGAGCCTCAGATGTACAGATGGTGCCAGATGATGATCTGGGAGGGAGGCGGTAGAGTGGGCCGCTTTTTTACAGAGGAGTTGTTGGAGTAATGGCTCCAGCTTCCTGTAGTGATCGAGGAGTACCCGTATGTAGGTATGGATTTCCAAGGAGACCCTGAGATGCCCCGACCTCCTGGACAGGTGTGGGGATCAGCGGGTATGTATGCATGATGTTTTTATGTTCATCTTTATACATAGTGTAGTTGAGCTGGTTGGTAGTTTGTATATTGATTTATGTGGACTGATGGTGTCCTTTTTTGTTTGTACATATGTTGGTCCTCGCCCGCCACCCTGGAATCAGAGGCGAGTTGTTACTGTGCCTCCTGCAATGGTTCCTCTAGAGTTGACTAGTGTAATGAGGAATATGGTGGTGGCTTGTGAGTACTTTCGTCGGACAGTGAGAGGTGATCTTCCTGTAGAGGATGAGTCCTCTTCAGAAGATGATGACACCGAGTCAGATGACGATTCTGAGTTGGATTATTAGCCCAGTGAGGCTGTCCTAAGTGCGTTGGTGCACTTAGGGGTTTTCGTGTCGCTTATGTGTATCCTACTGAGAAAGCATACGTGGCTTCTCATTTTGTATTGGACATGTTTTAGACATGTGACTGATTGATTTATATATATATATTTTACGCACGTGGATGCACTTTTATGGTTTTATTATGTGAGTCTTTTTATGATGCTGTGGAATGCAAATGCCTATGTGATATATTATTACACTATGTGTGCATTTTTTAGACATGATTATGCATGATGTTATGGTTGTATGTTTCCTATATGTAGTTGTGGATGTGCCAATTTAGAATATCATTAGCCATTTGATCTGTGACACTATTGAGGTTTCTGGGAACATGTGTGAATATGATGGATTCAAATGTTCTAACCATCTGTTTAGTGCACACGTACTTTCTAAAGAGGCAGGGATCACGAAATCGGTAGTGGTTGTTCAATTCAGAAACAAGCAGCTGGGATTCTAAGAAGACATCGAGATGGTGAATGCCTAACTAGAGAGCAGTGGCCAAGAGGCCACTGACACCATCATATTTATCTTGGTTGTTGGTTGCGGTGCCCACGGATATTCTGTTGATGTGGATCAACTCGTGCGATGGGGAGTAGATTACCCATGTAGCCGAGGCAAGGTTCGAAGACCATCTGCTTGCTCCATCTGTGAATCCCATATACCGGTCTGAGGTGTGCTCCATCTGAAGCAATGAGAGGAAACGATACATAAGACTCAATTCGAAGAAAGAAAATGTGTAAAACAAAAAATGGAAAGACTATAATTGTTGGAGAAGGGCCCCGAAGCTACTGACCTCACCGCATTAATAGATGAAACAATTAGATTTACAGCCAGTCTTCTTGCAGGTAGACTGTTAACCAAGGTTCGCCTGAAACAAGTCACAGGAGTAGTAGTTCACCTTGCCATGCAAGTCACAGAAGGTGAAAAATTTAATTGGTTCTTGCTTTTATTAAATATTTTTCTTTCATATTGTTTGGCAGCGTAGGACGAGCCAAACCAATCCTTACACTTCTCATGGTTACTGATATTATGTGCATTCGTCGGGTGAAGAGAGCCTCCCCATACCCAGTTTCTACAGCTATGAGGCGAAGAGTGCAGAGGCGCAAGATATGCAAATCTATGGGAAAGCAATAGCCCAGCCAAGAAAAAGATCAATATGATAGTATTATATGAATACTATAAGTTGTTGCAGCGATTCATCCAGGAGACACTATGGATCAACACAGAGACTGTTGACATGTTTCACAATCGGATTTATTTCCATGCAGATAGGCATACAATCTATCTAAGGCCAAAAGGCTTTAGAACAAATAACTGGGATACTGGATCGTTCAGGATGATAGCGTAGGATGTAGAAGATGTCATCAAAGAATTTGATGAAGAGTGGAAGAAGGAATTAGAAGATGTCACAGCAGTACCACCAGATACCGCACCCATAGATCCATTAGACAAAGGAAAGGATAAGGTGGGTTCCAAGAGGAAATATGCAGTAGAAGTGCCACCAGAGGCACAAAAGAGGAAAAAAGTCAAAGCCTCAAAGCCAACTATAGAGACCGCACTAAAAGAGGATGACTATGATCAAATCACAGCAAGATTGAAGGAGGAGATGCGGGACTCATTTCAGGCGATGCAGACATCGCAGGACAAGCTACAAAGCACGATAGATAAGCAGCTTCTGGTGTTGAAGGCACTAACTGAGAAGACTACCATGATGCAGATTCCGCCAGTCAAGGTGACAACAAGATAAATCTCAAGACCATCGATTTCCCGCGAGGAAGTCTTTGCAAAGGATCGCATCAATACAGTGCTGATACCGCCAGGGAGCATCCCATTCCCTGCATCGATGATTGATGTACAGATATAGGTTAGACAACCTATCGAGGTTAATCTAGCACAATTCCCTATTGATCAAATACAGATGATCTAGCAACAGATAGCCAAAGAGCTCAGGGATAGAGAGCTTGCGACTTATAAACATAACACTCAACTGAGACAATAGAATGCAGAGCTCACCGCACGCTTTCAGAAAAAGGCAGAGGAGTTAAGACAATATGAAGAAAGAGAATAGGATCTAAGTCAGGTCCTACATAACATCGCATTAGAGTTACCCCAGTGTAACATCGAGTTTTCCTTGCCTCTAACGTAGAAAGTAAGAAGAATTGCAGATAGAGAAAAATCTCTGGAAGAGATAGTGGCGAAGATGGAGGAAGACCACAAGGCACATATTGCTGAGCTTGAGGCTCGACCACTAGGCACACCTAAGGAAGACAAGGAAGCAAGGGAATAGGCCTTCAGAATTGCTTCAACATAGATGAAGTGTCACATAGATGATGCAGATTCATTATTAGCTGATGCAACAAAGACATGGTTGGAGCTAGAAGAGCTCCCAGATAGAATGGATTTGCAACAGAGCATCTAGAAGATAGAGAATGCAATAGCAGCAATGAAGGAAGAAGTCAAGAGCTTAGGAGCTCTTGCAAAGATGAAGAAGACAACAGAGATGAACCGCTTGCAATAGGAAGCGCAGTGGTTGCGAGAAAAACAAATACAATTCAATAACCTGCTTCAACCATATCAGGAACAAATTGCAGAGTTGGTCGATGCGGTTGAGCAGAAGGTCAAGGAGTTCACTACAAGCAAGAGTGAACTTGATAGCACAGAAGACCCCTTGATTAGTCAAGTTATGCTTGAAGAGGCACAAGACTGTGTCGAAGCTATGGACAAAGATGTCACAGGACTCGGGGAGAGATTCGCAAGGACTTCACAAAAAGACAAGGAGAAGCTACAGCAAGAGAAGCCAGTTGTTAATGGCTCAAGGATGAGCCACAAGTAAGTGTTAGGGGACTGTTGGAGTAGGGTCCTGCAGCTATAGGAAAAGCTACTATATCGAGACAACAAAATCAAAGGGAAAGAGTACCTGAAGCAGCCAAGAAGAGAGAGCTCAACCACTGCATTCAAGGCAATGGTGACGACAGGAGGGCTCAGCTACCCTCATAAATGGAAAAGGAGCAATGGGCCGAGGTATTAAAGAAAAAGGACAGAAGGGGAGCAACCAAGGAATCGATGCCCATACCCGAGATCAACGCCGAAAATTGAGGAATACTACAGAAAGCTGTAGTGTGACCAGTAAGCGGTGGTTCAAAGTACAGATAGGCCGACTGTCACAGTTAGGGTTTTGGGTTACTGTTGGGATAGGCCCACAGTGTTGTATCATAGTGAGACCTTCGGGCCACCTATTTAAGCATGTATTCTATATTATGAAAGGTTATACAATTAGATGGTTGGTTGTTAGTTAGTCAGTTGTTTCTAGTTGTCATCAGTATTGTAAG
Source organism: Pseudotsuga menziesii (assembly GCA_001517045.1). Classification (NCBI taxonomy): domain Eukaryota; kingdom Viridiplantae; phylum Streptophyta; class Pinopsida; order Pinales; family Pinaceae; genus Pseudotsuga; species Pseudotsuga menziesii. The sequence goes on along the minus strand of LPNX010551650.1, from coordinate 344,594 downwards.
ACCTTGAGAAAGATTCAAGCTCTGGTTCTGTTATTAAGTCTGTAGTCATCTTATTGTAACCAGTAGCCGGCTCCTTGAGCATGAATGTAAAAATCCATAGGGATTGAGAGAGAGAGAGAGGAAAGAGTATATTGTAAGAAGAAAACATTATAGGAAGAGAAGAGATCTAGGAGAGAAGGGCTCCCAGCTGTGTGCATGGAGTTTCCCAGAAGATCTCAAGCTGCATAAGAGGTTGCAACAGAACTATGTGTACTCTCTCATAATATAATAAAACATAGTTCCTGTGGACGTAGATTCCCCCCTGGGAGTGAACCACGTAAAACCCGTGTGTTGTATGACTGTTCATGTGATTGTGCTCTAACTTACTTGCTATCTGCTATCTGTTACATGAAATTTGCTTATCAGTTAATGAACGCATGTATGCTATCCTCAGTTTACAGTAACCTAGAAGGCTAAATGTGAGTTGAATGTGTCAAGTATTCTTTCTATGAGTTTATTAGTGCTTGATTCATGATAGCTAACAGTTGCAATGTTAAGCGACGTCTGTGTATTTAGTTCAGGGAGTTCAGCGTAATTGATGTTAAGTGTGTTAAACTGTAAGAGCTTAAGTGAAGTTGTTTAACATCCTAATGAAGGTTAATTGAGCTACTATACCCAGGGAGAAAGCCTTTGGACCTAGGGAGTTGATGAGCATACTGAGTCTTACTGTAGGAAATATCACAGTGTAGAAAGGTGATATCGCATTGTCGTAGAAACTATGGTGTGGGATATCGCAGGTTAAGAGTTGATTAGAAGAGAAGGTTTGCGCATTGTCCTAGAAGCTACGATGCGATAAGAGCCAGTCCCTAAGAAGAATCAGCTAGGAAGAGAGAAACAGCCCCTGCTGAGAGATCCCACTGGTTAAGTAGAGTCAAGAGGACCTAGGATGCTATAGAACCTGGTTGAGGAAACCTAATTCTTCGACCACCCCATCTAGGATCATTTTGGGTGATACTTCAGGCCGTTCTGCGGTCTGTCACCAAAAGGGCCAGTGAGCTAGGGGTTTTGTTGGTACATTACAGTAAACCCAAGTCTGCCCAGAAGAAAACCAACAATAATACAAGTTGTAATGTTGTCACTCAAAGGAGTGATGTTAGAGGGAAAGTCATTTGGACTTTCCAGGGATCAGCAGTCATTCCTTTATGTCACACGATGAATCCTTGTAGATGGCTCGTGGGGACACAAAAAACACACTTGAACGGGTTCATGTAGATTCTGTACTAGAAACATCGCATGAAGACTTGTCGCAAGTCATCTATGTGTTGTGTTTTCTTCTGCAACCGCACGAAGAGGTTGTCAAAACAAACCAACATGATGTGAATGAGGTCATGGAATTAGTGTGTCATGGCACGCTCGAAGGTTGCTCTAGGATTTTTGAGGCCAAAGGGTATGACTCGGTACGTGAATGTGCCCCTGGGGTTGTGAATGCCACCTTGTAATGGTCTTTTTTCTAGATTTGGATTTGGTTATATCTAGAAAAACCGTCCATGAAGGAAAAGGCCTCATGTCTGGCGCACACATCGATGATCTGATCAATGAATGGTGTGGGGAAGTTGTCTTTGGGGCATGCCCCATCGAGGTCATGAAAGTTAGTGAAGATGTGAATGGTACCCTATTTTTTATTCATAGGAACATGATTAGAAACCCAAGTGGTGTATGCAATGGGATAAATGAAGCCAACTATACGCAGCTTCTCTATCTCGGCTTTCACTGCAGCCACTTTGAATGGATGGATGAGCTGTTACTTTTGGTGCACAAAATCCACATCAAGCCATGTGTCGATGTGTTGTTCCATGATGGATGGATCTAGGCCAGGCATTTCAGTGTGAGACTAGGCAAAGATGTCATGGAATTCTTGGAACAGAGCTTTGTAGGGATCGACCTCTTTTGGGGAGCAAGATGCCCCCAGCATGATTTATTCAACAATCTCAGAATTGGTTGAGATGTCGATTTTAATGGTTGGCGAAATGTTTTCCATATTCCCTTCTTCGAAGGAATTTGGTGTTGGGATGGGGTTCTTGAACCATTCAACCTTCCCATGGATGAAATCTTTGGTCTCCATGAAAAACTGGTCAAATTGTGACACAAGTTCTTCAGGGAGGAAGAATTAGCGATGGTGCATGCTAACCCAAAAATCCCCACACAACTCTCCATAGCCTACACCACCCAAGGACACCATCTCACAACACTCATTTCACTCCATAAGACCTTCCACTTGAGCCCCACACCTCCAAAAGATCCCAAGGATGAAGAAAAGGGCTAAAAACCCCCAAAAAAGAGCCCAAAATAGACTCCCAGGAGCTAAAGCCCTCAAAAAGGGGCTAAAGTTAGGGCAGAAGGGGCTAAAGCCTTGACCAAGGGCTTAAAACCCTAAATCCCCTTGGAAAAAATATATAAGGAGGGTGGGCGGTCACTCTTAAAACACTCCTCATTTGCATATTATTATGCTGCCCGTGGATGCTTTGAGACCTCTTGCTCTCAAACCACCCACTCTCCCTCACCTTCATCTCCATTTCTCCAAGCCATTGCTCCCCAACCAAGAGAGAGAGGTGCTCCCATGAACTAGGGCATGGTGGCCCTTTTCCACCTGAATGAGGTATAACTTCTTTTCATGCATGTTTATTTACTTGTTTTGTTTTCTAACCCTCATCTCTATTTGCAGGTTTTTCCATTAACTTTGTTTACAGGTTGTCTTCATAGTAGTATAGGTTGATTTTGCAGGTTTTGGAGGTGGAACCCTAACCCATTGTGTGTAGAGGGGTTCAATAGGGTTGCATCCATATTTCTTTCTATTATTTGTTCTTATATTTATCTTGCAATAGTTTCCATTTACTTGCCATAGCTTAGATTAGCTTAGTTTCAATTCGCAGCTCTATTTTTACCATTTTACATTCCATTTTTTACTGTTTTCTAAGGGTAGAAACCTACCATTCTTCCCTATAGGCACAAGGGAGCCATTCTTACCCCTGTAGTGAGAATAAATTCTCACTACATCTTTGGCGACTCCCCTAGGTCAATCCCATAGGATCCCTGGGGAAGAATCTCAAGTTTTTCAAGTTTTTCAGTTTTTACCCTAGTTTTCAAAAACATTATGTTAGATCTATTTAAATATGGTTTATTTCTTGTTTTTTGTCAGTGCCAAAGCCTCTGCTAGGCTGATCCAAGTCATACTAACCCTAGTACCAGTTACCGTCGACCAGATCTGACCCTGTAGCACCAAAACACCCCTTTCCGGAGTAGGTCTCTCTTATCAAGGGGAAAGGTGAGGGAAGGCACACTTAATTGGTAGAAAGGCATACCCATGGTGCACTTAATCCTCAAACAGGTGTGACTTCAGCCCAGGAGCTCAAGTTGCGGCTGTTTTGGCATTTTGTGTGACTCCTTCACTCATTTCTGGAAAAATCTTGCGGCCCCCTTGCGGGATTTGGTCAGAAATGTGTGGCCTATCATGCAGAAGTTGTTTTTCAGTTTAATTAGCAATAATTTCCAGTTTTATAGGACTGTTAGTGCATCCTATCCGCCTCTGTCCATCAGTACAGGTCTCTTTTAATTCTAGTTTTCAATTTTTGCAAATAAATTAATGAACAATGTGTATATGCTAATCCAATCACTAAGGTTCAATAAAACGAATTAGCCTAACTAAAAGTAACCTAAAATTAACCATCTTGCTTCCTCCTTTGTCCTCTACCCAGTCATCACCATCTGGGGTATTCTAGGATACGATGAAGGGATAGCTCGTATAGATCTAGGCACTCCATGGCATTTTTCCTAAACCACTAAAACCATGTGACCTAGAAGGTATGAGGGGTAGAGAAGGAGGGCTTCTCACGGTGCTAAGAGTCCTCCTTGCTTGACCAACCTAGAACTTGGGAGGTGACCTAAGGATCTATGGATGGGCTTAGTCCCATTGTGTTGAGAGCCCAACACCTTCTCTTGGTTGAAGAAGAATACCACTTAGAGGTAGACACTTAGTTAGGCCAACAATTCAGGGTTAATCACCATATTTGCTTACAAATTTCTATTCATGTTTGCATACAAAACCATGATGTGAGCTTTTCCCACTACCATGAATTCATAAACCATATTGCAAACCAAATACCAGAACAAGCAAGAAAAACAACACACCATACCACATAATTAACCCAACTCAGTTCATGACGTTGAGTGAGCCTTAAAATTTACAAAATTTACACTAAGTTCAATCAACTCTGCAGTCTTTGAGGACATAAGTCCCTAACTGCTACAATTGTGGGAAGTACTTGGGATTTTCCCAGGAACTCATTGTGAGGAGTACCACAGGAACCCCAAAGTAGCTGGCCACTGAGAGGAATTGTCAAGCGAAATGCGCAACGACACCTTTTGATTGAGTAGAAGCACCCATGAGGAACAAGCCAAGCACTATCTTGTGGAAGTCATGGTGGCCAAGAGACCACCTTCAGCCAATAGGAATCCATTGAAACTAGGGTCCAATTTTCATACCCACCAGTTTCATACAGACAAACAAACACAATTGATCATCCACGATCTTCCTCACACCTAAGAGGCGAACTACTAACATTTGGAACACTTAGTCGACACCATCATAGCCATTCTCAACAATCTCCCAAACCATCAGAGGGCCACACAGCCTCTGATTCTGATTCAGACCCATATCTATCTGAGCCATACCTCCACACCACACCATCTAGCCCCATTACTACTGCAAACTTGGATCCATTTTCCGGTCTAACCTTAACTAGTGGACCCATGTCCACATCACAACCAGTCACCCACAACATGGCAAGTGGTCCAAGTATAGTCATGCAGACCGTCATTAGCCAGTTTCCACCACCCATAGTGACCAGCCAAGCTAGCCCAGTGGTAACACATGGGGGCAGTGGCCCCTCCACACACACTGTCCCCCCTGCCACACAGGGGGGCAGTGCACCAACCACTCACATTGCCCCTACCACCATACATGGGGGCAATGCCCCCGCTACCCATGCCATCCCACCCACAACACTTGGGAGCATTGGCCCATTTGACATGGTGCTACCACAAGCACCCCCAGCCATGCAGATGCATTATGCACCTGCAAACCCCACCCCCACTGCGGCCCCATTCCACATCAACTTGGGGTCGAATATGCCATTCATGGCTTATTTGAACTTGCCTGACTTGTCCAGATTGGCGAATGACCCCATCCATCACAATATTTTTGGCCACCCATGCCAACTAAGCTGCCATCAGACATCCCAAAGTTCGAAGGTAAAGCCGAGGAATGTCCCCAAAATCATATAATGACATTCCATCTATGGTGCTCATTTAATATAATCATAGAAGACTCCATCAGACTGAGGTTGTTCCAATGTACCCTTATAGGTGTTGTAGCCAAGTGGTACATTGAGCTACCACAAGCCAAGTATCTTGACTTCAACTCCCTAGCCTTCATGTTCCTATAGTATTTCCAATTTCCTGTCAGATATGATGAGGGAGTGGAGATCCTATTATCCTATCGCCAAAACACCGCCACTCACATCACCGATCATATCCATGAGTGACAGCAACGTCATATCTTGTGTAAGATCCAACTTGATGACAGGATCTTCTTGGATTGGTTCCTCAAGACTTTGCTCCCACCCATCGCAAAGGACGTTGCATCTGAATGTCCCCAATCTAAAGAAGAGGCCATACTGAAGGCCCAACAATTTGACCTCATCTACGCCCAGTTGAGATACTTGTATACCGTCATCCCAGACACTCCCCATCCAAGTACCTCTTACCGTGATGCACTGGGGGCATCCCATGCAGCAGACGACATCATAGGGTTAGTATCCTAAAAACCACAGCCTCGACTGACACCACCTTCCGCTGCACCGCAACTAAGAAACACTGCTAATGTTGCTTATCAAAACCAAGCTCTGGACTATGCTAGAATGATCTCCTAGTCTTGAGCAACAACCTCTTATGCACAACTTGCACCACCACAGTAGGCTCAGGCCATGGCTTGGCCAACACAATAGTATGTAGGGAAAATGCCCACATTCGTGGCACCACCACCCCCACAAATAGACTATGCACCACCAGTGCAACAATTTCAAGCCCCTGCCCCCGCTCCACCCACTCCACCCGCTCCATTGGGACAAGTGTCCACACAACAAAACCATCCCAACCAGCCTACCCCCAATAACCAACAAGTGCAAGCTAGGAACAACCGACCTCACAACCAAGGCAATAACCAACCGCAGGGAGGCAATTAGCAACCGAACCCTCCCAATAATGTCGCAGCTAATAGGCCAGCCCAAAAGCCCCCAAGGCAGAATGCACCAAGATACAATGCTCAATTGTCCACAACCCAACCTTGTACACTCTGTGATGTTTATGGGCATTACACATTTGAGTGTCCCCTCATGGCTCACGCTAAGCAAGCCATTCAAAATGAGGCCCAACAAGCCGCCAATGCCCCCACTCAAGCCTAACCAAACCAAGCACTGCAAGGACCACCTCCCATGGTGCTTCAAAACCCACTACCATTCCAAGGATTGGTGGCAACTGCTACCCCTCCATAGGCCAATCCCAACACTCCAGGGGCACCACCCATGGCTGAAAATGTGTTCACCACCTGATGACCATGACCACTGAAGAGGTCAACTTACAAACTAGATAGAACCAATACGGAACTACTACCAAACTTATTGACTCATCAGCAGCATCTACATCTAAGACAACCAACCTACCTCTCCAGTTACCCCCATTCCTGTGCCCCCCCATACGCAGAATTGCCAATAACACCACCTCTAGAGCTGCAATTAGCTATAGCATTGTGGATGATTTGACCCAAATTCCAACTACCATTTCCTCTCTTGGGGTATTTAAAACATACCCAACACAGCGGAAATCCCTACTAGACGCTCTAGGGGAAGTAGACCCCTCCGATTCCAAGTTGATCACATTTGACACAGAGAACAGAGAGCTACGCATGCCCTCCACTATCGCCTTCCAAATCCTGGTGTCCATCCGAAACTTGGTTGTGCACTGATGCATATTGGATGAGGGGGCATCCACGTGCATCATGACTACCTTGGTTTGGCATAATCTTGGATCACCAATTCTACAACCGTCCTCCATGACTCTGTGAGCTTATGATGGACACCCCACTAAAGCCCAAGGAATCCTCCCCCAAGTCCCCATCACATTAGCTAAGAAGAAATTCATGATCAACATTGAGGTCGTCAATGCTCAACTAGATTACAACCTCCTCTTTGGGAGGAGTTACATGTATGCCATGCGAGCCATAGCGTCAACTATCTTTCACCTCATGATGTTCCCCCACAAAGGGAATATTGCGATGGTTGACCAGCTCACCTACCATGATCCGCAAGGGTTAATAGCACCAGCCAACATTATCCCTACCATCACCACCACCGAGCTGCAAGGGGTGACCACACATGCTAATGTCATCCCTATAACCAACACTATGGTTGAAAACACACCAGCCTCCCCACCATTGAATGTTGGCCCTGGGTTGTTTACCGATCCCACCATGACGATTCCTTTCCCATTGGTGTCACCACCACCGACACAAAAGCAAACTGCAAACTTGTGCATGGTCTCATCAAGCACCACTGCACCAAAATAGCAACCGCAGCCGCAATCCCAACCACAATCACAATAGCGTTCACAGTTGCAACGCCAATAGCAGCCGCAACATTACGTGCAGCTACAACCACAACCTCACCCCCACATGCAACCATTCAGGAGTTATGTGGGCTCATCCCCTGTACACATAATTCCTTTCCTCTTTCCTCCACTTGGTGTCATGAGCAAGCCAGTCATGACCACCTTAAGCCTACCCAACTTTACGTTGGGGATCCTGGTATGGTATCTGGATCCACCAGCTCAACCACCAATGCCCCAGGTTGTGTTAACTCTGGTGCAACCTATTGTGGTTGAGTCTCAGCCCCCACTCAGTCCACATAGGCCAACCGCTGCACCCGCATCTGCACCACCCCAACCCAAAAGGGACATAGTAAAGAACACCAAAGCCACCGCAAAACCACGACAAATCCCACCTCATGTTGTCTATGAACAACAGGGCAATCCAACTCAGTATTGCCTCGGAAATCCCAGTGATCCGTGCACATCTAGACGCCATGGACACAAATGGAAACATCCTCATGGTTGAACTCCCAACCGCACTAGTAGTCAAGAACAAGGAATTAAGGACAAACCATGCTTGTGCCCTTTGCAGCTTGTATGTGCATTACTCCCACCATTGCCAATACCTGCTCGAATTTTGAATGGCTCTTGCTGACCTCAGTCACCATTCCCTTGAGTCTGAGATCACCTTGATTGAAGAATTTCACCCCCCACTGGCTTCTTCAAACACCATGTCCATCTACATGATGTCCAGTTCTGTAGACCCTCTTGTCTCCACCATCACCGATGGTCCATCAGACCTGTCTCTTCCATTGTTTTCATAGCCACAGCTGCAACCTCAGTTACAACCTCAACCTCAGTTACCTGGGAAACAATGGCGTTCATTCCCAATCAACATGATCCTTTTTATTTTTATTTTCCTTTTCTTTTTCCTACCATCCAGGATCGTGAGTAAGTATACCTTGGAAACCATCCATCTACAGGATTTCATGCTAGGATATCCTTTGTGGTACCTTGAACCACCTACTGTACCTCTGAGACCCCAGGATGTGTTGACTCATGTCTAGATAATTGATATGATGTTGCACCTACCTCTAGGTCCATCAAGGACTTCTCTTATCTCCATGCCTACCCCTCTTCCTCCAACAAAGACTAGGGGCAAGGCCACAAAAACAACAACCAATACCATTTACATGATCTCTAGCACCAGTAGCCCTTCCATCTCGTCAGCTGTGGAAGATCCACTTAATCTATCCCAGCACCACTTACATGATGACAGAGAGATCTATAAGACCGCCTTTGGTTTTACCCCATTCCATTTAAACCATAGTATGGAATCGGTTCTTCCCATAAAAGACCATATTCCATCACCCCACCTTGCCAATGACCTTCGTCTTGGCAAGGGGGCACACCTCTTCATTGACTCTGATGGAGAACTCTTGGAAAACCCTTACAATGGGATATACCTCAAGAGATTTTATGCTTAACATCACCAATGATTCGCTTCATTTTCTTCTCTTGTTTTCCAACATTTTTCAGCACAAATCAGGGGCAGCACCATCAGCTGCTAATCCAAAGTCACCCGGAACCGGTTCGAGACACCTCTCACACCTCCGGGCTTAAATTTCCATTTCCTTATGAGACCACTGTCCCATGTTTAATAAATCAATTTTGGGACCATCTCCCACAAGTCACCTTGATCCATGAGCCATGACATGATGATGTGAGTTTCTACAGATCGGTACTCATATCACACTTCCCAACTGCTAATCATGCAAGCTATCGGGTCGCCACCCGTTAAGGATCGTACTATACTTTTTTTTTTGCATTTATTTTTATCTTTTTCACTGCACCTTCTACGGATATCTAGACCATCATCCACAAACATATTTATTTTTCTTCCATGTATTTGGCATAGAAGCGTCCTCGGGCCACCGCCCGTCAAGGACTGTAATTTTAGCTTTTATTTTGTATTTTTAACACATAGATTGTTTTTTCTTTTTATCGCACCTTATGCGGACCTCCAGACCACTATCCACAAAATGATTTCTTTTCTTGCATGTATTTGGCATATAAGTTCCCTCGGAGTTGCACTCACATCACATGTAGTCAAGTTCGTCCACCACAACACACACAGACGCTCTCCTGACCTCTGTCCGAGATCCACCTCAGTTTGCGTGCCTCTACTGCACCATCTGGCAGGCCTCTGCCGCGATCTATCCCACGCATGTATTGGTATGTTTGAGAGCCTTCTACTTTGTCCATACTATGTGGATGACCTTTGGACCTCTGTCCAGCATCCCAACAGGGGGCACCGCTTGTGCCACCGTAGTCGGTCGACCACATTGGAGTTTCATTTAAGCTCTTTCTTGACTCCTTAAAACAATGAAAATATCGCCGAGCGTAGCTGATTCCTTTCTTGCTCACTAAAGCATAGGAAAGGGAGTCTACATCGTCTTGTTTACCTCCTTTTGTGGACCATGTAGACCATTTCATGAAAAGGACCTCCTTGGCACACTCAAGCCAATACTGTACCCCGCTACATACTTTTGTGCTTTCTTGGACAGAGGGGCCGCACTTTATGAAAAATATCACCACCGATTGTTGTTAATATCTTTTTCAGTCATTTCATCAAGAAAAGATTGCCGAAAAAACTTGCTTTTGTTCATGCTCATAAAACTATCTGAATCATCATCTAGTCAGTATAGGTTTAACCTTTTCTGGCCTGATTGGACTACTAACGGCAAAGAAGTCTCTCATCCTCTCCAGGATGGGCGAGCTCTCCTATGTATACTTTTATCCTTTTCGGGAACAGGAGACTACCAATGAAAAAGAGCCCCCACTGGAGTCTTCTTCATGCTTTCAAACTCTCTAAAATTGAAAGAACCAATGAGCACTTACCTTCTCGGGCTCTCCAAAAATCCACGAGATCGTACCACAACGGTGTCCCTAGACACCACCCCACAGAAAATAGTTTGGCGGCATTCCCACATTGGGTCACCTTTGTTTAGAGTACTTTGTAATGTGTCTTCCTTGGATCCCATCAGTATCAAAAGTGTTCACCTCCTCCAAGTATTTCCTATCTGCAGGGACATTCCTGGTATTACAGATATGATCCCATTCCCTTGGGGCAGCACCATCAAGGGCCATGGAGAGCTGTGTGAGGATTTTTTGGGTATTACAGCTATGACCCCATTACCTTGGGTCTACCCTGCCATCATACTCTAAACAAAGGAAGTTTGAGTCTCCCTCCCCCCTGCCCCTATTCAGTTTTTTCCTTTCCCTCCCCTCCCACCCCCAATTCAGTGAGTCAGTCCACAGATTGATTCACACCTTTTAGTTATCCCTTGTGCTCCTGGTCAAGGAAACATCATTTCCTTGGCTAGGGGCAGGTCTCCCTCTGTCAACGCCAACACATATATTCTAGAGGATAGACCAAGAGGTCCTTGTACCTTGGTTTCATTGACATCATTGATGAGTTCCTTAGACCACTTGAGAGGAGTCCTTAGTGCCTCTCGGGATGGTTGTTTCTCACATGCTCAACTTCAACTCCATCGTCGCACTGTTGAGATTCGTACAAGGTTTGCTCTGCTCAGTACTTGGTCGAAGACCCCGGATGTCACCTGAATCTAGCACATTGGTGAGTCCACTCAAGGGGCCTAAATGGGTTATGTCCCTTGTGATATCTGGGTTGTGTTGGAGACAGTGTTCAGAAGCCCCAACAGTGCTTCGATATACCTTTATGATTGAACCAGCATACTTGTACCATAGAGACTCTGACTCTCAATCAGTGAGTCCATACAGCTATGTACCGTTCCAGATCCAGTAGACCATAAGTCATGAAGATATAGCATTCCATGAGAATGCCATGGGTTCAATGTACCAGATCAGTATTGTAGTCAGCGTCACATAGAGGCAACCAACATTGTAACATCAGTTGTATATGATTAGCTCTTGTATTGTAGAGCATAGATCAAATGATTCTTTTGACATTGTCATGAGCATGGGAATGCCCACCTCGTCCATATACATGTCACACATTTATTGTATCTCACCCATTGATGGGAACGAAATTAATACAAAACCAAAAGCCATCATGCCCTAGCCCCATAAGCACCACCTCTCAATAGCAAATCCTATGATGTCCATCGACCATATGTTGAGCTCCTGCCCTCGCACATCAGGGGGCAATCTGTTAACCCAAAAATCCCCACACAACTCTCCATGGCCTACACCACCCAAGGACACCAGCTCACAATACTCATTTCACTCCATAAGACCTTCCACTTGACCTGCACACCTCCAAAAGAGCCCAAGGATGAAGAAAAGGGCTCAAAATCTCAAAAAAATAGCCCAAAATAGACCCCCAGGAGCTAAAGCCCTCAAAAAGGGGCTAAAACCTTGAAAGGGGCTAAAGTTAGGGAGGAAGGGGCTAAAGGCCCAAAAAAGGGGCTAAAGCCTTGACCAAGGGCTTAAAACACTTAAACCCCTTGGAAAAACTATATAAGGAGGGTGGGGGGTCACTCTCAAAACACTCCTCATTTGCATATTGTTATGCTACCCATGGATGCTTTGAGACCTCTTGCTCTCAAACCATGCACTCTCCCTCACCTTCATCTCCATTTCTCCAAGCCATTGCTTCCCAACCAAGAGAGAGAGGTGCTCCCATGAACTAGGGCATGGTGGCCCATTTCCTCCTGAGTGAGGTATAGCTTCTTTTCATGCATGTTTATTTACTTGTTTTGTTTTCTAACCCTCATCTCTATTTGCAGGTTTTTCCATTAACTTTGTCTGCAGGTTGTCTTCATAGTAGTATAGGTTGATTTTGAAGGTTTTGGAGGTGGAACCCTCACCCACTATGTGTAGAGGGGTTCAACAGGTTTGCATCCATATTTCTTTCTATTATTTGTTCTTAGATTTAGTTTACAATAGATGCCATTTACTTGCCATAGCTTAGATTATCTTAGTTTCAATTCACAGCTCTATTTTTACCATTTTACATTCCATTTTTTACTATTTTCTAAGGGTAGAAACCTACCCTTGTGCCCTATAGGAACAAGGGAGCCATTCTTACCCCTGTAGTGAGGATAAATTCTCACTACAGTGCATGTAGTCCCATGGTTATTCTGGGGTAGTCAGAGCTTCAAGTATCTCCTCATCGTTGCTGAAGAAACGAAGTGATAGCTTTGATGGACTATCGTTGGAGGCGGAGATAAGTGGGTTGATTGAACTAGACATCATGTAGATGGACATGGTGTCTGAAGAAGGCGGTGGTGGGTGAAATTCTTTGATGGTGATCTCAGACTCAAGGGAATGTTGATGGAGGTCAGTGAGAGCCATTCAAAATTTGGGTAGGTCTTGGCAATGGTGGGAGTAATGTCCATACAAGCCACAAAGGGTGCAAGCATGGTTTGTCCTTAATGCCTTGTTCCTGACTACTCACCCAGTTGGGAGTTCAACCATGGGGATGTTTTCATTTGTATCCATGGAATCTAAATGTGCATGGATCATTGGGATTTCAGGGCAGTTTTGAGTTGGATGGCCCTATTGTTCACAGACGGCACACGGTGGGACTTGTCGTGGCTCTGCGGTGGCTTTGGCGTTCTTGCCCCTAGCTCTTTTAGGTTGGGGTTGTACAGGTGCGGGTACGGTGGTTGGCTTATGCGGACCGAGTGGAGGGTGAGACTCGACTGCGATGGGTTGCACTAGGGTTAAGACAACCTGGGGCATTGGTGGTTGAGCTGGTGGATCAAGATACCACTCCAGAATCCCCAACGTGAAGTTGGGCAGGCTTAAGGTGGCCATGAATGGCTTGCTCATGACACCGGGTGGGGGAAAGAGGAAGGGAATCGTATGGACTAGAGATGATCCTAGATATCTCCCGGCTGGTTGCATGTGGAGATGTGGTTGTGATTACGGCTATGCATAATACTGCTGCTGTGGGTGGTGTTGCGGCTGCTGTTGGTGGTGCGGCTGTGGATGATGTTGTGGTTGTGGTTGGGGCTGCAGATGCGGATGCGGTTGCTGTTTTGGTGCAGCGGTGCTGGATGAGACCATGCACAAGTTCATAGTTTTATTTTGTGTCGGTGGTGGTGACACTAACGAGAAATGAGCTGTCATGGTGGTATCAGCAAACAACCCAGGGCCTACATTCAATGAAAGAGAGGCTGGTGTGTTGACAACCATAGTGTTGATTGCAGGGACAACATTGGCATGTATGGTTGTCCCTTGCGGCTCAATGGTGGTGATGGTAGGGATAACATTGGCAGGTGCTGTTAACCCTTGCGGATCATGATAAGTGAGTTGGTCAACCATCACAATATTCCCTTCGTGGGGGAACATCATGAGATGGAAGATAGTTGATGCGACTACTCTCATGTCATACATGTAACTCCTTCTGAGGAGGAGGTTGTAGTCCAGTTGAGTGTTGACGACTTCTATGTCAATAAACATTGTCTTCTTGGCTAACATGATGGGGACATGGGGGAGGATTCCTTGGGATTTAGTGGGATGTCCATCATAATCCCACAAATTTGTGGAGGACGGTTGTAGAATTGGTGATCCAAGTTTCTGCCAAACCCAGGTAGACATCACACACGTGGATTCCCCCTCATCCACTATGCATCGATGCACAACCAAATTTTGGATGGTCGATGGCATGTGTGGTTCCTAGTTCTCTATGTCAAATGTGATCAACTTGGATTCGGAGGATTCTACTGCCCCTAGGGAGGCTAGTAAGGATTTCTGCTCCATTGGGCATGTTTTAAGTACCTCAAGAGCAGACATGGAGGTTGGTGTTTGGGAAAAATCATCCACAATGCTATAGCTGACTGCAGCTCTAGCTGTGGCATTATTGGCAACTCTACATAAAGGGGGGCATGGGAATGGGGGTAACTGAGGAGGTACGTTGACTGTATTAGACATGGATGGTGCCAATGAGTCAGCAGGTTTGGTGGTGGTACCATACTGATTTCATCTGGTTTGCAAGTTGACCTCTTTAGTCGTCATGGCTAGCAGGTGGTGAACACCTATTTCAGCCATGAGAGCTGCCCCTGGAGCATTAGGATTAGTTTCGGGAGGGGGTGCAGTTGCCACCAATCCTTGGACTATTAGTGGGTTTTGAAGCACCATGGGAGGCGGTCCTTATGGTGCCAGGGTGGGTTGGGCTTGATTTGCAGCATTGGAAACCTATTGGGCCTCATTTTGAATGGCCTGCTTTGCATGACCCATGAGGGGACACTTGAATGTGTAGTGCCCATAAACATCACAGAGTGTGCACGATTAGTTTGTGTACAATAGGGTGTTGCATATTGGTGCATTCTGTCATGGGGGGTTTTGGGCTGGCCGGTTTTCCACGGCATTGTTGGGAGGGTTTGATTATTTTCCACCTCCTTATAGTTGGTTATTGCCTTGGTTGTGGGGCCGGTTATTCCTAGCTTGCCCTTGTTGATTGTTGGGGGCAGGCTGGTTGGGACGGTTTTGTTGCACAAACACTTTTCCCAATGGAGCGGGTGGAGTGGGAGCGGGGGCTTGAACTAGTTGCACTGGTGCTACATAGTAGATTTTTGGGGGTGGCAGTGCCACAAATGTGGGAATTTGCCCCACATACTGCTGTGTTGGCCAAGCCATGGCCTGAGTCTGCTACGGTGGTGCAGGTTGTGCATAGGAAGTTGTTGCTCTAGACTGGGACATCATTCTTGCGTAGTCCAAAGCTTAGTTCTGGTAAGAAACATTGGCAGTATTGCTTGGTTATGGTGTAATGGCAGGTGGTGTCGGTCGGTGTTGTGGCTATTGAGAGACCAATCCTATGATGCCGTCCACAGCATGGGATGCCCCTGGTGCATCATGGTAGGAGGTACTTGGATGGGGAGCATCTGGAATGACGATGTATGGGTATCTAGACTGAGCATAGATAAGGTCAAACTGTTGGGCCTCTAATATGGCCTCTTCTTCAGATTAGGGACGTTTGGATGCGACATCCTTTTCTATGGGTGGGAGCAAATTCTTAAGGAACCAATCCAAGAAGATCCTAACGTCAAGTTGGATTTTGTATAGACTGCAATGTCACCACCACTCATGGATATGGTTAGTTATATGAGTGGCAGTGCTTTGGCGACAGGATAATAGGATCTCAACCCGCTCGTCATATCTGACAGGGAGTTGGAAGTACTGTAGGAACATGAAGGCTAGGGAGTTGAAGTCTAGGTACTTGGCTTGTGGTAGCTCAATGTACCATTTGGCCATAGCACCTGTAAGGGTGCATTGCAATAGTCTCAGCCTGATGGAATCATCTACGATGCTGTTGGATGAGCACCATAGATGGAATGTCATTATGTGGTTTTGGGGACATTACCCTGCTTTGCCTTCAAAATTGGGGATGTCTGATGGCATCTTAGTTGGCATTGGAGGCCATAAAGCTTGATGGTGAATGGGATCATTTGTTAACCGTGCCAAATTAGGCAAGTTAAGATGAGCCAAGAAAGGCATATTTGACCCCAAGTTGATGTGGGATGGGGCTGCACTGGTGGTGGGGTTGGCAGGTGCATAATGCATCTGCATAGCTGGGGGTGCTTGCGGTGGAACCATTACAGATGAGGCAATGCCCACAAGTGTTGTGGGGAAAATAGTATGGGTTACGGGGACATTGACCCCATGTATGACAGTAGGGGAAATGTAAGTGGATGGTCTACTGCCCCCCTGTGTGGCAGGAGGGGCAGTGTGTGTGGAGGGGCCACTTCCCCCATGTGTTGTAAGTGGGCCAGCTTGGCTAGTCACTATGGGTGGTGGTAGCTGACTAATGACAGTCTGCATGACTGTGCTTGGGCCAATTGCTAGTTTGTGGTGTGGACATGGGTCCACTTGCTAAAGTTAGGCCAAAAAATGGATCTGGGTTAGCACCAGCCATGGGGCTTGATGGTGCAGTATGGAGGTTTAGTTCAGACTGATATGGGCCTGAATATAAATCAGAGGCTATATGGCCCTATGATGGTGTGGGAGATCGCTGAGACAAAGGTGGTTGAACCACACTGACAATCCTATAAAACTCAAATTTAATTGTTATTAAACTGAAATTGAATTTCTGTTTGACAGGCTACCCATTTCTGATCAAATCTGGCCAGCGGGCCGCAATATTTTTTCAAAAATAGGAGAGGGAGTCATAGAGTGCAGAAACAGTCACAGACTGTGTTTCTGGGTTGAAGTCACACTTATAGGGGGATTAAGTGCACCCTGGGTGCACCTGTTTGGCCATTAAGTGCGCCTTCTCCACACTTTCAGGCCCAATAACAGTGCCCTACCCTGGATTTGGGGTTTTTTGTGGTCCAGAGTCAGATCTGGCCGATAGTAACTTGTATTGTGGCCAAATTGACTTGGTTTTGCCTAGCAGAGGCTTCGATAGTACTGATAATAGAGAAAAAACTAGATTTAAAATGAATTTAATAGGAAATTTGAAAAACTTGAAATTTTGAAAATTTGGCCCAGGGATCCTATGGGATCGACCTGGTATGGTCGCCAGTTATGTGGTAGGGATTTCTCCCTACTACAAGGGAAAGAATGCCTCCCTTATGTCTATATGACAGAAGGGTAGGTTCCTGCTGGTGGGTAAATGCTGGAAATAAAATGAAATGTAAATGATAGAAATGAAAGCTAAGCTAAGAACAGAAAGAAGATAGAAGCAATGGTGAACCCCTTTGCAAACACAAGTTAGGGTTCCACCTCCAAAGACCTGCAAACAAATATTAAGCTACAATAACCTACAAAACAATGTTAAGCATAAACTTGCAAATGAAATAAGGGTTAGGAAGCAAAGAAAACTAAGAAATTAAGAAACAAAACATGAAACATGGTTATACCTTCTCTTGCGTGGAAATGGGCCACCATGCCCTAGCTTGTGGAAGCACCTCTCTTGGATGGGGGAGCAATGGCTCAATGGAAATGGAGGAGGATTGTGGGTGGCTTGAGAGGAAAAGGTCTCAAGGCATCCATGGGCAACATAACAGTATGGAATGGAGAAGTGTTTTGAGAGTGACCCCCTACCCTCCTTTTATAGATTTTCCAAGGGGTTTTAGGGTTTTAAGCCTTTGGTCTAGGATTTAGCCCCTTTTTTGGGCTCTTAGCCCCCTTCTACCCTAACTTTATCTCCTTTTATGTTTTTATCCCCTTTTGGGGGTTTTAGCTCCTAGGAGAGTATTTTGGGCTCCTTTTTGGGGGTTTTAATCCCTTTTCTTCATCCTTAGGCTATTTTGAGGGTGTGGGGGACTAATGGAGTGATATGAGAGTTGTGAGATGGTGTCCTTGGGTGGTGTAGGCCATTGAGAGATGAGTGGGGGATTTTTGGGTTAACACTTTCTATTGGCTAAGGGTTAAAGTCCCCACAGTTTCAGGGTACTAGGGTTATTAGACTCTCCTAGAGAGGTCGTCCCTAATAGGGTTTATTCAAGTCAAGAATTAGTATAAATAGAGAGATGGCCTCTATATTTATCACACATCTCATGCACACTCAAGTGTAGTGCATAGTTGATGAAGGAGAATACATTGGGCTAGATAGAAAGAAGGTTACTGATGTCGGGAGATCACCTTACTGTTTTGGGTCCTACTTTTGGTGTTGATTCTATCTCTAAGGAAATTTTAGGGTTTTAACCATTTATGGTTTCCCCAAGTATAAACACTGTGTTCATTGTATCTTGTGTTTGATTGCTATGCTTGCTATTCTCTTAGTTAAATATCCTAATTTATTGCTTGCTTAATGATAAAAATCTAACATGGTATCAGAGCTAACCTGAGAAGAAGACATTGTGTAGCTACAGGAACTAGGGATTCCTACTTTGTGTATCTTCCTCCATATCTTTTCAGAAAAAGAAGGTTGGATTAACTCTCCTCCTTGGGGCACATCTTTCTGTCGAAGCAGAATCCAATTCTAAGGTTTTTCAGTTTTGAACCCAACACTGCTGTCGAAAATTAGGGTTTTTCACAGAAGAGAAAATTTTCAGTGAGCCCAGGCTTGGATTATCTCCTTCCAAAAATCAAAGTTAGGGATCAAATTCAAAGCATTTGGTCAGACAAAACTCCAAAAAAATCAAAATCCTAATCTGCCACTGAACCAACACTGCAGGATTTCAGCTCCAAATCCAGATTCAACATCTTGACCTGATAAGATATAAATCTTTTGTATTTCCATTTGAGGTTCTCAATTAAGATGTCTCATCATACCTGTCACATACCCCAATTTTGTAAAATTATGTAATTTGTTTTATTATATTTCTGAGACATTATGTTAAACTTAATCCTAAGTAGGGATTGATGACCCAGCAGAGTCAACAGTAATGGAGTGTAATTCAGAATATTTTATTATTAATAAATAAATTATGGAGACAACAACATGGGAGAGCTGTTAAAAGAGGTTACTGGTCAAACTGGTGGATGGAACTAGGAGGAAAGGCAAAAGGACAAGTGGCAGCATCCTCAAACACTTCCTAAGTTGCAGGTGGCAACTTCCCTATATTTGGGGTCATGATTCCCCAAGAAAGTGGAATCAGAGCAGGTGGTTCATTAAATGACAGTTAACCCAATTAAGACCTAGGCAATCTTTTAAAAGCACTCAATGAAGAGAGCTAAGGCTGCTCAGATTTTATTCCAGAGAGAATTCATTCAGGTGAATGTTATTCAGGAATTTCATTGAGGAAAGAGGGAAAAGCAGTAAGGAAGTGTTTTGAGTGGATTGCTGCAGTAACTTGATTTTTATTACAGCTATTTGGGCTGAGAGAACTAACTGATAGTTCTGATTTAATACTGAGTTGAAGACTGGTATCTAATTTGCTGCACCTAGTTCCAGCCAGGGAGACTAGAGCAAGCTCGGGGGTCCTGAGAAGTCGCTGTCTGAGTGCTCTCCAGGAGTTGGTAGGGAGGAACGGCCTCCCATTGCTGTTGTTGTCAACAGCTTAATACAGGTTCTGTTAATTATTTCTTTATGTTTATTGAATATAAATGGATGCATGTTGTGGCTATTTTATTTGTCTGAAGAGCCATTTAGTAACAGTAAAGTTAGTATCTTAGAATATCAGTAGTTAAAAACTGTTAATAGTTACTATGTTTTTCCACATCTGGAATCACTAGAACGTACTCTAGCACAGTACCTGGGTTTTGTGAAGAAGAATTCTTCTGAACCGAGTTACCTATTTAAATACTTTCATTATTTACAAGTATTTCATAAATTTCCTAAGTTGTTTGTTTACAGTCTTTAAAAACTACTTCTTAATACTGTATCCTTACTTACAGTAAATGCCAGCTGAAAAAAAGAAATAGATAGACTAAGTAATGCTGCTATTTAAAGCTTATAACTGTTATCTGCTAGCTTGCAAGAATTTAACCTTCTAACTGTGGAAAGAGACAATGTTGACAGTAGAATGTAGTTTACCTATTGTTTTGATTTTTTTTTACAGACAACACTTAGTAGTGTTAGTATGCAATTAGATTAAGAATGCAGTCAGTTAATGACTAAATCTTCTTGTAGTTACAGCTGAAGCTTAAACAGTTTTCGAATTGGTTACTCTATTTTCTTATGTAGTAATCTCGTTATTTTATTATAAACAATATAATTATATTGCAAACAAAATAAAAACAATACTAATGTAATATTAAAATTAATGTTATATTATTATCTTTACAACTTAGAACGATTATATACTTTTTTTTTATAAACAAGGTTATGAAAATAAATGGTTTAAACTATATACTTTACAAAATAATTAAATATTATTCGAAGATAATAGTATAGTGTATTAATAGTACAATAGTCTTGTTTAAATTAAAACAGATGCATTAGCATCACAGTTTTCTAAACAAATAGAAGTTAAGATAGTAAACTAATAATGAAAACTTTAAACCTTAACTAAATGAAGTAATTTCTTAACCACAGAACTTCTTATAACAAGATAAAATTTCAATATTATAACACGACCAAGAATTATGTAAGAAAGAAATATTAAGAATTATAATATGGGTACAAGGGTATTAAACCCTGTATAATATATTGTATAAATAGTAAATCAAGGAATCAAACTTTATAATAACTATATAAGGAGTATATAATATTATAATAACACAGTAGAACTAATTTATTGCTCGAACAGCGACTTAATCCTTATTTTTACAATCCATTTATTTTACTCGCAGAGTTTATACTTCTTTTATTCCATAACGGAACTTAATATCAACTGTGGAATTAGGGTTAAACCATGTAAATTCTACTTTATTTATGAATAAATCAATATTGATAATCTAACAGTAATTTTATTCACAGTCACATTTATAAGACTGAAAATTAAATACTTGTACTACTATAGTACAAAACATTAAGAAATGTAAGAAAGGATTCCAGATCTAGTTACAGGTATATAAACCGAGGGTAAACACCCAGTCTGTACAAAGTATACAATGATATTAACTGTAAATAAAAAGCCGATATCAAAGTTATACCCAGCGAAGAACTTTACAAAGGCTTATAGCATGTTCCATTGTTTTTATATAAAACAGTAAAAGCAAAGGATTTACAGCCAGTTCGGCTTTGTAAACACCATAATAATTACAGTCAAGGATTTCACACCCACAGCCGAAGCCATAGAAGCTCTGCGTGAGAGCTAGGGTATAAACCCTATTGCCTAACTTATTTAAAAAAAAAATTAAACCACTAAAAGAGAACTGGAAGGTCAAGCAGGGTCGAAACGACCAAACCAGCTTTTCCCTTTAAAAACTCTCACAAGGTGAACAAGCCGTGGAGAAAACCAGGGCTTACCATGGTTGTGTTGTTGTAACCCTCATTCTTTTGTATGAGGAGGAAGATAATAGGTATACCTGCAAAAACCATGTTCAAAGTCGACTGTTAGTCACGTAAATAAAAAAAAAGAAACAGTTAAACGTTTATAAAAACTCGACAGTAAGGAAAGACTAGTATACCTAGTTTTTGTAACAGCAAATACTTTCCACATTTTGATGCCACGGCCAGCTCAAGTAAGGAATCTACCATTCGATAGCACAGGAGATTTGAAAACTATCATTTCAACCACCGACCACAACAGAGAACCCTATCTAATCGTTGGGCCGGTCAAACCCTACAAAGGAAGTCTTCTTCCTTGTAAGTAACCCACTATTTACTTACAGTCTAAGTCACGATGCTTCAAAGGAGGATTCACTCTTACAGAAAACAAAGAAGGACTGTCACAACCAGAGCTTGAATTTATCTATGGGGTATCGCAGAGACACATAGTGGGTATTTCAACACCCTACGTTGCCACCCAATGCAATAACCAAGCTCGCAAGGGACTGAAGCTAAAAGAGGTCTACTAGCAAACAACGCAGCAGTAAAATGGAGCAGAAGAAAGTTTTGCAGAGCGGCCCAAGGCTGAGGGCAGAGGAAAAATAACATTTAGGGTTGACTCCAACAGTTTTATAATGCCAACACTTGGCTGAAACGTGACCTCGTAGCCCTTTAATATTTCTCATGCAGTGGGTACTATCCTATAGTTCCACGACCAACTCTTTGACTTGTCCGCAAACTAAATCATTGCATGAAAATCCCGCCAGGTTCTTTACACTATGGTTTTCCTGCGTTATAATTACAACATGGCAACATTAGCATCATAGTTATAAAACCTTGCATTTTAGGTATTGTATGTTTATAGCCTCGTTTACCTAGGTATAAAGGTTAGTTAAGGGCTCAAATGTTTATAAATAATTATTTTAACCCATAACTATAATGCCAACTAATTGGTGTTTCAAATGATGGTAAGAAACATAACTATTCCTTCAAGAGTACATTTGTTCATGGTATTTTATTTTTGTTAGTTGTAAATTTGATTGAGTTTACTAGTTCATAGTTTAGATACTATAAGAAGAGTGATAACTCTTCGTTTTATAGTCCTAACATCTTTTTGATGACAATTAGAATTTGTCACTCTTCAAACTCAAGAATTATAATAGATTGCATAAGTTAAGGTTTGTTAGATAACTTGAATAATTCTTCCTACCTTCTTTGTTTATTATTATTATAGTCTTGAGACCTCATGAAAGGGTCCAATATGTTAAGATTAGGACTGAATCTAGTAGTGTTTAGTTTCCATCCAATGGACACTCTTGAAAGGAGTTTAGGCTCTAAAAGAATGCAAAACTCTTAAATTTTCTTTAAGGGAGTACTTGTTTCAAATCTTAACTTATAAATGCTCAAGTAAAGAAATTAAAGGATCAATTATAGTAATATATTAATCAGTGGAAAATCGGATTTGAATGCATTCTAAACTTGAAATATTACTGTGTCTTTGACTAACAGAAATAAACCTGTGACGTTATGATTTTTCTACCTTGGTAGCTGTTAAGTAAAGAAGTAATTATTGCGTTCTTATACTTATCTTCAGTATGGACATTTAATAGTTTACATACAAGTAGACTTATTAAACTCTATGTATAGAATTCAAATTCTTTAGTATTAAGTCTCAAGGAAAATTTAGTAAAATAGTACCTCGAAAAGCATGGTGATTCTGTCTAGCATGTACATACTTTTACTAATCAAATTGTATGCAGAAATCTGTACTGTAAACTTTAGAGACTTGTTCACATCGAACCATACTTCTTACCTGTATACCTGTAATAGAAGGAAACTGTTGCGTTAGCTCAAAAGCTAAGTATGCCCCACCCTTCACGATAAACCACCTTGTGTCGCAAACAGAAAAACAATTAGTAACTGAAAAAGAAACTGCTCTTCAAAGTACAGAGTAATTAAATAATTATTTAGTTACAATTCTAGTAGCATAAACTTATCAATAGTTAATGACTGCTTTTAATGTGATTATATGTTATTTTTAAAGTTTTAAATTTTTCAAAATTTTGGGGTTTTGACATGTGGTATTAGACCATGGTTCAAACACTAGGCCTTGATGTGGCCCAATTACTTTCCGCATAACAGTAAAAATAATATACTAATCTGTATTTTGTTTTATGTGAAAAGAAGAAAATTATTTTTCCGAATCTAACAGATAGGTATGGAGAACTTAGGATAATATGCTGGGGAGGAATCTCCAAACACTGAAACCAGATAGATGTCCAGAGAACCTGTGATTGAGGAGATAACTGCTCACTCCTCAGAGTTGATGCAGACCATAAAAGGTTTAAAGACTGAATTAGAATCAGTCAATAAGGATAATGAACGAATTCTGAAGACTCAAGAGGAGTTAAATCAAATTCTGATAGAGAAATTTCAGACTGAAGGGAAAAATAGAAGGTCTGAATCTGAAGAAGCTAGTCATCAAAAGGGGTCCAAAAAGATGAAACTAGCTAAATCTGATAGTAGTTCCTCGTCTGAAAGCTTTAAGGAACAACAAAGCTATTATTCTACTAGTTATAGTAGCGAAGCAGAGGTGTATAAGAGAAAGAAAAAGTACAGACCTTATGAAGAGATTTCTGGGGAGTTCAAGAAAATAAAACCCCCAACTTTCAATGGGGAAATGGAAAAAGGAGAAGAGGCAGAATCTTGGTTATCCGGGATGAGAAAATACTTTCAGATTTATAATTATTCAAATCAGTTGAAGGCGAGAATGGCCATATATAACCTTTCAGGCAAGGCAGATATATGGTGGCAAGATTTGAAAAGGGTCAAGGGGATTAAAGAAAAAGAGGTCAATTGGAGTACTTTTAAAAGGTACTTCAAGAAGAAGTTCCTGTCTGAACAATACTACGAAGAAAGGGCCAAGGAGTTTTATGAGTTAAATCTTGGGTCCATGACTATGAAAGACTTAAATAGCAAGTTCTTAAGTCTGTTAAGGTATGTGCCATATTTAGTTGATGAGAAACCTAAGGTACAATGGTTTCTCAGCTGCCTGCCATACCATATAAAAGACAGAATCGAATATGATAACCCCAAAACTCTGGAAGAAGCCATGCGAAAAGCTAATTTCTGTTTTGAACAGAACAAAAAGAAGGAAGGAATAGCCAATTGGAAGGATAAAAAGAATGGTAATCAGTCTGAATTCAAGAAAAAGGAGTATGTACCCCAGAAAAATTTCAGGAACAATAAGAACAGAAACCATTCTAATGGTAAGAACTTTCAGGGAAGCAAGAATGGTGCTTCAAATAACTCCAATAACTTCAAGGGAAGCAAGGATATTTCTAACAATCATGGAAATTTCACTAAGAATTTCGAAAGGAAGGAACCTATTAAGTGTTGGGAGTGCAATGGCCCACACTATGCTTCAGTTTGACCAAATTGGAAGAAGCCAAACAACAATATTCATACAATCCAAGATGAAATGACTGTTGGAGACTTTGTAAGGACCATGCCCCGAATCAATGCAGCGTTGGAGAATCGCCAAGATGAGTACCAAAATTCCATGGTGGAAGTAGAAGGTATGGTTAATAAAACTCCTGTAACTATTTTGATAGATCCAGGTGCTAGCCTAAGTTATATTTCACCGCAGATAGTAGAAAAGTGTCATCTGAATGTTGAAAAGTTTGATAACTCTTGGCTAGTTCAACTAGCCACAGGGGCAAAAAGGAAGGTAAATTGTTATGTTAAGGAATGTGTTTTAGATATCAATGATTTAAAAACCACTATTAAATTAAATGTTCTACCACTTGGCTCGTATGACATACTTATAGGTATGGACTGGTTAGAACAACACAGGGTAGTTTTAAACTGTTTTGATAAAACGTTTACATGTGTAAATAATAATGAACAACCTATAATAGTTAAAGGTATTCCTAAGAAGACTATGGTTAGGCAGATCTCTGCCTTGCAGCTCAAAAGAGCAGTCAAGAAAGGATGCAAGGCCTATGCTGTGATCATTACAGATGAGGAAAATAAATTTGAAAAAGATAAAATAAAAATAGAGAATATTCCTATGTTAAATGAATTTATTGATGTTTTCCCAGAGGAAATTCCAGGATTACCTCCTAGGAGGGAACTGGATTTCACAATAGAGCTGGTACTAGGTGTCGTACCTAGCTCGAAGGCTCCGTACCGTATGAATATTCTGGAAATTAACGAATTAAAATCACAGCTAAAGGAATTAATCGATAAGAAATATATTCGTCCTAGTGTTTCCCCTTGGGGAGCACCAGTAATATTTGTTAAAAAGAAAGACGAAACTATGCGACTCTGCATAGATTACCGTCAGCTCAATAAAATGACAATTAAAAACAGATATTCGTTGCCCCGCATAGACGATCTGTTTGATCAGCTGCGTAGAGCTATGGTGTTCTCTAAGATAGACTTGAGATCAGGCTATCACCAGGTGAGAATAAAAGAAGAAGACATATTCAAGACAACTTTCAGAACATGTATGGACATTATGAATTTGTCGTAATGCCATTCGGGCTTACTAATGCCCCAGCCGTCTTTATGTGTCTAATGAATAACATAATGCATAAATACTTAGATAAGTTTGTTGTTGTATTCATTGATGATATTTTAATTTATTCTAAAAATGAAGAGGAACATAAGGAAAATTTACGGATAGTCTTACAAGAACTGCGAGAGCAACAGCTCTTTGCGAAGTTCAGTAAGTGTGATTTCTTCAGGGATGAAATCCAGTACTTAGGTCACATGGTGACTAAGGAAGGGATTTCAGTTGATCCTAAAAAGATCAGGGCAATTGAAGAATGGCTAGTACCAAAAGACGTAACAGATGTTAGGTCTTTCATTGGAATCACTGGTTATTACCGGAGATTCATAGAAGGCTTTTCAAAAATAGCCAACCCAATCACTTCCTTGCAAAAGAAAGGCAAGAAATTCGATTGGAACGTAAAATGTGAAGAAAGCTTTAAGAAACTAAAAACTTTATTAACAACTGCGCCTATTCTAAGAATAGCGGATCCCAATAAGGATTTCGTAGTTTGTATCGATGCTTGTAATGACGGTCTAGGCGGAGTGCTGACTCGGGATGGGCATGTCATTGCCTATGAGTCCAGGAAGCTAAAGATCCATGAAAAGAATTATGCCACTTATGATTTAGAGCTGGCTGCTGTTATTCATGCCTTGAAAATGTGGTGACACCACTTAATAGGCAGAAAGTTTACTTTAATGACTAAAAACAAGGGTTTAAAATACCTTTTAGATTAGCCTAACTTAAATGAAAGGCAAGCTAGATGGCTAGCCTTCCTAAGTGAATACGATTTCGAAATTCAACACATAAAAGGAAAAGAAAATAAAGTAGCTGATGCTTTGAGCAGAAATGCAAAATTGAATTTTACAACAGCAATCAGTACTTATAATTCTGATTTAAATGAATAGCTAACTGAAGGGATAAAATTGGATGAAATTTATCAAAAATTACAAGCTACAACTAAGGAAGAATGCACAAAAAGTTTAATTGAGGGTTATAGTTTAAATAAAGATGGATTTTTATTGTTTAAGGACATACTGTATGTTCCAAATGTGTCTAAAATTAAATTACTGATTCTGGATGAAGTGCATAAAACCCCTTATTCAGGGCATCCAGGCTACCAGAAGACTGTCACCATGTTGAGAAAAGATTATTTCTGGCCTAATATGAAATCTGAAGTAGCTGAGTATATAGCTAGATGTTTGGACTGTCAACAAGTAAAGATAGAACATCAACATCCAGCTGGGTTATTGCAACTTTTGCCTATTCCTAGTTGGAAATGGGAAATAATCAGCTTAGATTTCATTACTGGATTACCCAGAAATCAAAACCAGAATGATTCAATTATGGTGGTAGTGGATAAATTAAGTAAAGAAGCACATTTTATTCTTGTTAAAACCACTTTTAAGGCTGCAAATATAGCAGACATTTTCTTAAAACAGATTTTTCGGCTACATGGTGTACCGAAAGTTATTATTTCAGATAGGGATCCTAAATTCACAGGGAATTTTTGGAAATCCTTGTTTAAAGGATTAAACACCACTTTAAATTTCAGCACCTCTTTCCACCCTCAGACGGATAGACAGACTGAAAGAGTTAATCAAGTGTTGGAAGATCTGTTAAGAATGTACGTCAAGGATCAACCAGGTAAGTGGGAGGATTACTTGCATTTAGCAGAATTTGCATACAATAACAATTATCAATCATCAGCTAAGTTCAGTCCTTTTGAAATTCTGTATGGGCGTAAATGTAACACTCCTATCTCCTAGAATAATCCAGTAGATAGATTAGTGTTGGGGCCCGAATTATTAAAAGAAACGGAACAGATTGTAAAACAAGTGTAGGAGAACTTGAAGGTTTCCCAGGATCAGCAAAAAAGCCAAGCAGATTTGAAAAGAACTCCTAAAGAGTTCCAGGTGGGTGAGCATGTGTTCATAAAGGTAAGACCAAAGAAGAGATCCCTAAGATTGGGGAGTTGTGAAAAATTAGCGCCACGTTACTGTGGTCTGTTTGAAATTTTATCTAGAGTTGGTCAAGTTGCATATCAGTTAGCGTTACCACCTAATTTAAAAGTGCACAATGTTTTTCATATTTCCGTTCTGAAAAAGTATGTTCATGATGCTACTCATGTAATTGATTGGAATGTTGTAAAGGTAGAACCAGAAGGGGAAGTTCTGGTGGAACCGGATTGTATCCTCGGGAGGAGGGAAATTACTATGCGGAACCGCACAATTGGACAGCTAAAGGTGCAATGGAAGCACCTTAGTCCTGAAGAAGCTACTTGGGAACTGGAAAGTAAGATGTGGGAAGCATACCCGAATCTGTTCCAGGAGGTTCCTGAGGAAGAAGAATAAGTAACATCGAGGATGATGTTACATTTTAAGGGGGTGTGTATGTCACATACCCCAATTTTGTAAAATTATGTAATTTGTTTTATTATATTTCTAATACATTATGTTAAACTTAATCCTAAGTAGGGATTGATGACTCAGCAGAGTCAACAGTAATGGAGTGTAATTCAGAATATTTTATTATTAATAAATAAATTATGGAGACAACAGCATGGGAGAGTTGTTAAAAGAGGTTACTGGTAAAACTGGTGGATGGAACTAGGTGGAAAGGCAAAAGGACAAGTGGCAGCATCCTCAAACACTTCCTAAGTTGCAGGTGGCAACTTCCCTATATTTGGGGTCATGATTCCCCAAGAAAGTGGAATCAGAGCAGGTGGCTCATTAAATAACAGTTAACCCAATTAATACCTAGGCAATCTTTTAAAAGTACTCAATGAAGAGAGCTAAGGCTGCCCAGATTTTATTCCAGAGAGAATTCATTCAGGTGAATGTTATTCAGGAATTTCATTGAGGAAAGAGGGAAAAGCAGTAAGGAAGTGTTTTGAGTGGATTGCTGCAGTAACTTGATTTTTATTACAGCTATTTGGTCTGAGAGAACTGACTGATAGTTCTGAGTTAATACTGAGTTGAAGACTGGTATCTAATTTGTTGCACCTAGTTCCAGCCAGGGAGACCAGAGCAAGCTCGGGGGTCCTGAGAAGTCACTTTCTGAGCGCTCTCCAGGAGTTGGTAGGGAGGAACGACCTCCCATTGTTGTTGTTGTCCATAGCTTAATACAGGTTCTGTTAATTATTTCTTTACGTTTACTGAATATAAATGGATGCATGTTGATGTTATTTTATTTGTCTGAAGAGCCATTTAGTAACAGTAAAGTTAGTATCTTAGAATATTAGTAGTTAAAAATTGTTAATAGTTACTGTGTTTTTCCACATCTGGAATCACCAGACCGTACTCCAGCACAGTACCTCGGTTTTGTGAAGAAGAATTCTTCTAAACCGAGTTACCTATTTAAATACTTTCATTATTTACAAGTATTTCATAAATTTCCTAAGTTGTTTGTTTACAGTCTTTAAAACCTACTTCTTAATACTGTATCCTTACTTACAGTAAACGCTAGCTAAAAAAAAGAAATAGATAGACTAAGTAATGCTTCTATTTAAAGCTTATAACTATTATCTGCTAGCTTGCAAAAATTTAACCTTCTAACTGTGGAAAGAGACAATGTTGACAGTAGAATGTAGTTTACCTATTGTTTTGATTTTTTTTTACAGACAACACTTAGTAGTGTTAGTATGCAATTAGATTAAGAATGCAGTCAGTTAATGACTAAATCTTCTTGTAGTTACAGCTGAAGCTTAAACAGTTTTCGAATTGGTTATTCTATTTTCTTATGTAGTAATCTTGTTATTTTATTATAAACAATATAATTATATTGCAAACAAAATAAAAACAATACTAATGTAATATTAAAATTAATGTTATATTATTATCTTTACAACTTAGAACGATTATATACTATTTTTTTTATAAACAAGGTTATGAAAATAAATGGTTTAAACTATATACTTTACAAAATAATTAAATATTATTCGAAGATAATAGTATAGTGTATTAATAGTACAATAGTCTTGTTTAAATTAAAACAGATGCATTAGCATCACAGTTTTCTAAACAAATAGAAGTTAAGATAGTAAACTAACAATGAAAACTTTAAACCTTAACTGAATGAAGTAATAAATCGAAAAGTTCTTAACCACAGAACTTCTTATAAGAATATAAAATTTCAATATTATAACAGGACCAAGAATTACGTAAGAAAGAAATATTAAGAATTATAATATGGGTGCAAGGGTATTAAACCCTGTATAATATATTGTATAAATAGTAAATCAAGGAATCAAACTTTATAATAACTGTATAAGGAGTATATAATACTATAATAACATAGTAGAACTAGTTTATTGCTCGAACAACGAGTTAATCCTTATTTTTACAATCCATTTATTTTACTCGTAGAGTTTATACTTCTTTTATTCCATAACTGAACTTAATCTCAACTGTGGAATTAGGGTTAAACCCTGTAAATTCTACTTTATTTATGAATAAATCAATATTGATAATCTAACAGTAATTTTATTCACAGTCACATTTATAAGACTGAAAATTAAATACTTGTACTACTATAGTACAAAACATTAAGAAATGTAAGAAAGGATTCCAGATCTAGTTACAGGTATATAAACCGAGGGTAAACACCCAGTCTGTACAAAGTATACAATGATATTAACTGTAATAAAAAGCCGATATCAAAGTTATACCCAGCGAAGAACTTTACAAAGGCTTATAGCCTGTTCCATTGTTTTTATATAAAACAGTAAAAGCGAAGGATTTACAGCCAGTTCAGCTTTGTAAACACCATAATAATTACAGTCAAGGATTTCACACCCACAGCCGAAGCCGGAGAAGCTCTACGTGAGAGATAGGGTATAAACCCTGTTGCCTAACTTATCTAAAAAAAAAATTAAACCACTAAAAGAAAACTTGAAGGTCAAGCAGGGTCGAAATGACCAAACCAACTTTTCCCTTTAAAAACTCTCACAAGGTGAACAAGCCGTGGAGAAAACCGGGGCTTACCATGGTTGTGTTGTTTTAACCCTTGTTCTTTTGTATGAGGAGGAAGATAATAGGTATACCTACAAAAACCATGTTCAAAGTCGACTGTTAGTCACGTAAATAAAAAAAAGAAATAGTTAAACGTTTATAAAAACTCGACAGTAAGGAAAGACTAGTATACCTGGTTTTTGTAACAGCAAATACTTTCCACATTTTGATGCCACGACCAGCTCAAGTAAGGAATCTACCATTCGATAGCACAGGAGCTTTGAAAACTATCAGTTCAACCACCAACCGCAACAGAGAACCCTATCTAATCGTTAGACCGGTCAAACCCTGCAAAGGAAGTCTTCTTCCTGGTAAGTAACCCACTATTTACTTACAGTCTAAGTCACGATGCTTCAAAGGAGGATTCACTCTTACAGAAAACGAAGAAGGACCGTCACAACCAGAGCCTAAATTTATCTACGGGGTATTGCAGAGACACATAGTGGGTATTTCAACACCCTACGCTGCCACCCAATGCAATAACCGAGCTCGCAAGGGACTGAAGCTAAAAGAGGTCTACTAGCAAACAACACAGCAGTAAAATGGAGCAGCATAAAGTTTTACAGAGCGGCCCAAGGCCGAGGGCAGAGGAGAAATAACATTTAGGGTTGACTCCAACAGTTTTATCATGCCAACACTTGGCTGAAACGTGACCACGTAGCCCTTTAATATTTCTCATGCAGTGGGTACTATCCTATAGTTCCACGACCAACTCTTTGACTTTTCCACAAACTAAATCATTGCATGAAAATCCCGCCAGGTTCTTTACACTATGGTTTTCCTGCGTTATAATTACAACATGGAAACATTAGCATCATAGTTATAAAACCTTGCATTTTAGGTATTGTATGTTTATAGCCTCGTTTACCTAGGTATAAAGGTTAGTTAAGGGCTCAAATGGTTATAAATAATTATTTTAACCCATAACTATAATGCCAACTAATTGGTGTTTCAAATGATGGTAAGAAACATAACTATTCCTTGAAGAGTACATTTGTTCATGGTATTTTATTTTTGTTAGTTGTAAATTTGATTGAGTTTACTAGTTCATAGTTTAGATACTATAAGAAGAGTGATAACTATTCCTTTTATAGTCCTAACATCTTTTTGATGACAATTAGACTTTGTCACTCTTCAAACTCAAGAATTATAATAGACTGCATAAGTTAAGGTTTGTTAGATAACTTGAATAATTCTTCCTACCTTCTTTGTTTATTATTATTATAGTCTTGAGACCTCATGAAAGGGTCCAATATGTTAAGATTAGGACTGAATCTAGCAGTGTTTAGTTTCCATCCAATGGACACTCTTGAAAGGAGTTTAGGCTCTAAAAGAATGCAAAACTCTTAAATTTTCTTTAAGGGAGTACTTGTTTCAAATCTTAACTTATAAATGCTCAAGTAAAGAAATTAAAGGATCAATTACAGTAATATCTTAATCAGTGGAAAATCGGATTTGAATGCATTCTAAACTTGAAATATTACTGTGTCTTTGACTAACAGAAATAAACCTGTGACGTTATGATTTTTCTACCTTGGTAGATGTTAAGTAAAGAAGTAATTATTGCGTTCTTATACTTATCTTCAGTATGGACATTTAATAGTTTACATACAAGTAGACTTATTAAACTCTATGTATAGAATTCAAATTCTTTAGTATTAAGTCTCAAGGAAAATTTAGTAAAACAGTGCCTCGAAAAGCATGGTGATTCTGTCTAGCATATACATACTTTTACTAATCAAATTGTATGCAGAAATCTGTACTGTAAACTTCTGAGACTTGTTCGCATCAAACCATACTTCTTACCTGTATAACTATAATAGAAGGAAACTGCTGCGTTAGCTCGAAAGCTAAGTAAGCCCCACCCTTCACGACAAACCACCTTGTGTCGCAAACAAAAAAACAATCAGTAACTGAAAAAGAAACTGCTCTTCAAAGTACAGAGTAATTAAATAATTATTTAGTTACAATTCTAGTAGCATAAACTTATCAACAGATAATGACTGCTTTTAATGTGATTATATGTTATTTTTAAAGTTTTAAATTTTTCGAAATTTTGGGGTTTTGACAATACCAAGCTTGATGAAAAGCTTGAGGGAGATGATAACCTCCGAGCCTAGAAATATAGGATCTCCATAGTCCTGGAAGAAAATGATTTGGACTCCTATATCAATGAGGAGGTTCCAGTTCCAGAGGGAGATGATGCTAAGGCCTTACATAAGAAGAAGTTGGTTATGGAAAAGAGGATTATTGCTGATTCAATCAAGGATCACCTCATACCACAAGTTTCCTCCCTCAAGACACCTAAAGCTATGTTTGATGCCCTAAGGGAAGAACATAAACCGGAAGATGACTCTGAGAAACCAATCGAAGAATGTAAAGATCCAGAATGCTGAGACCATGTAGTCTTACTTTACAAGGATATCTCAGATCAAGGAACAACTAGAAGAAGTATATGAAGAAGTGGAAAATGAAAAGATTGTGATGACCACCTTGAATGGTCTCCCTATATCATGGGACTCTTTTATTTAAGGGATGTGTGCTAGAAAAAAGTTAGTCAAGTTCAGTAGACTATGGGAGAAATGCTCTCAAGAAGAAGCTCGGATATCAGCTTGAGAAGAGAAGATGGGAAGTGAAGATCAAGAGTCTCACAGTTCACTCCAAGAAAGGCAGAAGGAACCATCATCACTCCAAAGGTAAGATCTCACACTCTATAAGAGATATGTCTACTATTAGATGTTACACATGTGATGAGAAATGTCACATATCCAAATTCTACCCTAATAAAGGGAACTTAAAGAAGAAGGGAAACAAGAGAAGACATCATTCTCATGCTGTAGAGGATGATGAACTTTCCACAAAGAGAATCAAACAAGAAAGTGATGATTCTTCAAGCGAGGAAGAATATGTGATGATCTTTGCTCTCAGGGGAACTGTTTCACATGAAGCAATGATTGGCTCATAGACAGTGGTGCTTCCAAGCACATGACAAGATTCAAAGAATCATTTGTGAAGCTATCTAAACATGAGTCACCTCACAAGGTTAAACTTGGGGATGACTACCAATATCCAATAAAAGGTAGTGGTGAATCCTCCTATAAACTAGACTTTGAAAATTCTATGAATATGAAGAATGTATTATTTGTTCCAGGACTAAAGAAGAACCTCCTCTCCATATTTGCATTAGATGCAAAAGGAATGAGGGTTTCTTTTGTAGATGGCCAAGTTCTTATGTGGTGAAAGGGAAAGACTTTTGATGATGCAATAATGATTGGAGAACAAGAATGAGGTCTATACAAGTTCAAGGGCCAACCAGAACAAGCTTTGGTTCATGACTTAGTAGAACCAAATGAACTTTGGCATAGAATGCTTGCACACGTGCATTATAGAGCACTACCACTTGCAAGAAAAGCTGTTGAAGGTCTTCTAGAAATTCAAGCAAAACATGATGGAGTCTACAAAGGATGTGCGAAAGGAAAGAGTACAAAGAAGACAATTCCAAGTAGTGAGAACAAGGCAAAAGGAATCTTGGAAATCATCCACTTCGATGTATGCGGACCAATGTCATAAAGTTCTCTAAGTAGGTATGTATACTATGCTTCTTTTATTGATGATTTTTCTAGGAAGACATGGATTTAATTCATGAAGAACAAAGATGAAGTATTCAACAAGTTCAAGGAATTCAAATCCTTAATCAAGAACCACACTGAAAAGAAGATCAAGACTTTTCGATCAGATAATGGCAGAGAATTCACCTCAAATTAATTTAAAGAATTATGCAAAGACTCAAGGATTAAGAGGGAGTTTTCCACCCCATATAATCCACAACAGAATGGGATTGCAGAAAGGAAGAATAGAACCATCACAGAAGCTACGAGAGCTATGCTTCATGATCATTATCTTCCTATGCAACGTTGGGTAGAAGCAGCTAGAACAACAGTGTATGTATAGAACCATACTCCACAGAAAGTACTCAAGAACAAGACTCCTGAAGAACTCTTCTCCGGCAAGAAACTAGAAGTCAGCCATCTCATAATATTCGGCTGTCCAGTGTACATACACATTCCAAAAGAGAAGAGGACAAAATTAGATCTATCAGGAAAGAAGGGTATATTTGTGGGATACTCTGAAAGCTCAAAGGCTTACAGAATATACTTCCCATTTTTCAAGAATATTGACATCAGCAGGGATGTAACATTTGATGAATATTCAACCTACATCAAATCTATAAAGAAACCTACTGAAGAACCTGAAGAAGCAGAAGCACCCAGAATTCATGCTACAATCATGAACGAAGAAACTCAAGAAGAAGATCGAGAATTTGAAGAACCACAAAGACCTATAGATCCACCTCAGGAGAAGAATATTCACAAGAGGAAACTTGCTTGGGTACAAGAAATTATCCAAGATTCGGAAAGATATGGGGTTCCAGAAGAGAATATTAGAGAAAGAAAGAGGACCAGATCCTATTCTAGATATGTAGCAATAATATGTGATTTCATTAATAAAGAACCTTCCAATTATGAAGAAGCGACAAAAAGGAAATAATGGAAAGATGCTATGATCGAAGAGTATCAATCGATCATGAAGAATGATGTTTGGTATGTTGTCCCAAGACTAGAAGGGAAGTCAGTTGTAGCTTCCAAATGGATCTACAAGATTAAGCATGTTGCAGATGGTAGCAGAGAAAAATATAAAGAAAGATTTGTTGCTCATGGTTTCTCCTAGAAAGAAGGAATAGACTATGAAGAAACCTTTGCACCTATAGCCAGATACACTTCCATCAGATCAGTACTTGCTCTAGCTATAGTGATGAAATGGAAGATACACCAAATGGATTTCAAGACTACTTTCTTGAACAATGTAGTGGAAGAGGAAGTGTATGTGGAGCAACCACTCGGTTTTGAGACACATGAAAGGGAGTCTCATGTGTGTAGATTGAAGAAATACATGTACGGCTTGAAACAGGAACCTAGGACATGGTATAGCAGAATTGACAGCTTTCTATCTAGTTTGGTCTTTACCAAGAGTAAAGCAGATTCCAACCTTTACTACAAGCTTGAAGATGGAAACCCAGTGATGCTCCTATTGTATATAGATGATCTGTTTGTGATAGGTATGGATGGGTTTACTGCTGATACGAAGCGAAAGCTTTCTGCCGAATTTGAAATGAAGGACTTGGGTATGATGAATTATTTTCTAGGTATGGAGGTGTGGCAGAATATGGATGGAATATTCCTTTGACAAGGGAAGTATTTAGTAGAGATCCTGAAGAGATTTGGGATGATGGACTGCAAGGAATTAACCACACCTATGGCATCGAACCTGAAGCTATTGAGTGATGCTTCATCAGAGTCGATTGATGCCATGATGTATCATCCGATGATTGGGTCCTTGATGTACCTGATGGATACAAGACCATATATTTGCTTTGCTCTGAACACCTTGAGCCAATACTTGATAGATCCGAGACATATCCACTTGACTGCTGCAAAGCACATTCTAAGGTACCTAAAGGGTACAATTGATTATGGGTTTGAGTATAAGACTGATCAAAGAATTAACTTGGAGGGTTATGTTGATTCATATTGGGCATGCAGTTCCATCGACAGGAAGAGCACTTCAGGGTGTTGCTTTAGTATGGGATCAGGTGTGATCTCTTGGTTTACCAGGAAGCAATCCTATGTGGCACTAAGTACAGTTGAAGCAGAATATGTCGCAGCCAGTTTAGCTGGTTATGATGCAGTATGGCTGAGGCAGCTACTATCTCATTTATTTGATCTCCAGTTAGATGCTACTTGTATATACTATGACAACCATAGTTGTGTAAAGTTGTCAAAGAATCTAGTGTTCCATGACAAGTCGAAGCATATCAAGATCAAGTATCACTATATCAGGAATATGGTGCAGAGAGGAGCAGTGAAGCTCCAGTATGTTTCGATAGATGAATAGATAGATGATGTGTTGACTAAGCCATTGGCTAGGGTGAAATTTGAGTACTTCAGGGAGAAGCTTGGTGTTCTCCAGATCGAGATTCCTCCCAAGAGGAAGTGATGTGTCCATGTTGTGCCCTTCTGACATGGTGAGAGGATTTGTTCCTTCCATGGTTAGATGTAAGTGCTATGCCCTTTCAACATGGTGAGAGGATTGGTTCCTTCCATGGTCAGATGTAAGATCTGTGACATGGTGAGAGGATTGGTTCCTTCCATTGTCAGATGTATTTTTAGATCCTACATCCAGCATGAAAA
Source organism: Pseudotsuga menziesii (assembly GCA_001517045.1). Taxonomy (NCBI): domain Eukaryota; kingdom Viridiplantae; phylum Streptophyta; class Pinopsida; order Pinales; family Pinaceae; genus Pseudotsuga; species Pseudotsuga menziesii. The sequence continues at coordinate 307,292 of LPNX010551650.1, read as the reverse complement.
AGGCCTAGCTCTGTGAAGACACATCTAGTATGAAAAAGGACTAGCTTTGTGTAGATCCCACATCTAGTATGAAAAAGGACTAGCTCTGTGAAGACTCATCTAGTATGAAAAAGGACTAGCTCTGGGTAGATCCCACATCTAGTATGAAAAAGGACTAGCTCTGTGAAGACTCATCTAGTATGAAAAAGGACTAGCTCTGGGTAGATCCCACATCTAGTATGAAAAATGACTAGCTCTATGAAGACTCATCTAGTATGAGAAAGGACTAGCTCTAGGTATATCCCACATCTAGTATGAAAAAGGACTAGCTCTATGAAGACTCATCTAGTATGAAAAAGGACTAACTCTGGGTAGATCCCACATCTAGTATGAAAAAGGACTAGCTCTGTGAAGACTCATCTAGTATGGAAAAGGACTAGCTCTGGGTAGATCCCACATCTAATATGAAAAAGGACTAGCTATGTGAAGACTCATCTAGTATGAAAAAGGACTAGCTCTATGTAGATGCCACATCTAGTATGAAAAAGCACTAGCTTTGTGATGACACATCCAGTATGAAAAAGGATTGGCTCTATAGATGTACATCTAGCATTGAAAAGGGATGGCTCTATAGAAGTTCCTATGATGAGAAGAATCAAGAGATAGCACCTATGATGATGACCTAGTGATGATCCAGATGAAGTGATGATAATCTCGATCCTGTGATGATGATCCAACAGTGATGATCCAGATCGAGTGATGATGTCCAGTGGTGATCCAGATCAAGTGATGATCCAGATCCGATGATGAAGATGACTTGAAGATGAAGATGAATTGAAGATGACGATGACTTGAAGATGAAGATGACTTAAATATGATGAATACTCGATGATGATCCAGAAGATATAGAGAAGAAGACTTATGCTAAAAATTGTGTCGAAAGAATACCTTCCTAGTTAAGAGGGAGTGTTGATGTATATGTAACTTTGGAATGTATTTCACTTGTATTTCTTATATATTGTAACCTAATGTTTATTCTGGGATGTACTTGAGTCATGTCATGCCTCGATGTTCCTACAGGGAAGTTTTATCATGTAAACAAGTCATGTCAAGTCATTGTGGGTAACCCTCCTATTGGCTAAGGGTTAAAGTCTTCGCAGTTCTAGGGCACTAGGGTTATTAGACTCTCCTAGAGAGATCATCCCTAGTAGGGTTTAGTCAAGTCAATAATTAGTATAAATAGAGAGTTTCCCTCTATATTTATCACAGATCTCATACACACAAGTGTAGCGCATAGTTGAAGAAGCAAAAGACACTCAGGCTAGATAGAAAGAAGGTAACTACTGTCGGGAGATCACCTTACTGTTTTGGGTCCTACTTTTGGTGTTGATTCTATCTCTGAGGAATTTGCAGGTTTTTCACCATTTATGGTTTCCACGAGGATAAACACTGTGTTCATTGTCTCTTGTGTTTGATTGATGTGCTTGTTATTCTCTCAGTTAAAGATCCTAATGTATTGCTAGCTTAATGATAAAAATATAACAACTGCTTCAACCTGTCCATTCGCCTGAGGGTAATAAGAAGATGAGTGCTCCTGCTTATACAAAATATTTGAGGCCAACTCTTCCATCATTCAACTCTGAAAGTGCCTACCATGTTCAGTGACAAGCTCTTTCAGAATACCGAACCGAGTAATGATTTGGTTGAATACAAAATGCACGGCTGTCTCACCATTGGATTTTACTGTGGGCATAGCCTCAGCCCATTTTGTGAAATAATCAACAGCCACTTGTTGGCTGGGAAATGTGACCTATAAGGTATTGTGGCCAACTACTGAAAAATAGCCCATACACTCGATTTACTACAATCTTGTATGTGTTTGGTATAACTGTTTTTCATAGTTTAAAGGCCCTGCTGCCTGTAAAATATGCTCTCCAAGTAGAGAGTCTCTTGGGATGTATATGGTAAGTTCTATTTAATAAAATCTTTAGTCAAATGAACTAAATATCTAATTAAAATGACTAACTAATGCTAATAAATATCTTAAACTTAAAACAGTAAATAATAGTAGCTCCTAATCTCTATCTATAATGACCTAAGATGCAATATGACTATCCCAAAAAATGGGAGCTGGAATTAATAATCAGATAACAAGTTTTATTTGAAAATTTGATCTATGATCCTGCAATGTTAGGAACTCCTACTATCAGCAGGAACAAATCTAAATCAACTTACAATAAAATAACAATTTATCATAAATTAATTTGAAAATGAAATAAAGCTCATAATCGAAATAAATTTAACATAGTATTGAAGCATGAAAAATAAAAGAAATTACACCCAAGTACTAATTCTGAAATGAATAAGTTCAACTTACACAATTAGTACTTTGTATGAAATCATATCATTATCAACTGAAGAAAAGAAACATGAAGAAGTTCATTTACTTTTCTACATGACAATTAATTATCCATACTTCAACACTAAGTACTTTGTTCAGAATCCATTAACAAAAGTGTTTTCACACATTATATAAAAATACATACATATGAAAAGGAAATTCAACATAGGAAAACAATATTAAGATAGCATGATAATAACTGATAGACCTAGCTAATGTCTTCAGTGTGTCTGTAAAACATAGTAATCCTCATAAATATTTCTAAAGGAACACAAATAAAACAGAATAATATTAAGTGCTGTATTATATTTTTTCATCACAAGTTCCAGGATTCCAACCCTTTGCTTCATTTCAGAAGTTGCTTATAAAGGAAAATAAAAGACTACAACTGACTAACTCGAAATCCTATTTCTTAGGAAAGATCCCAATCATATCCAAATAAGGTGTAACCATGACCAACTTCATAGGTACTTTGTTACAAAATCATCCGGAAAGAAATATATGCCCAGAGTTTAATTTACTGGACAAATTCCAGCGTTACACTCTCCCAATCATAGTAAAACCATACTGGATAATCCACGCCAACAAAATATTAGAAATAGGAACAAAGTAATCACTGAACATCAAATCAGTTGTAAGTCCCGAACGTTATTCATTGAGTAGCCATGTTCAATCAAAAGACACGAAGGTAGACCAACATCTATTTTTATCCCAACGGTTTCTTTGACACTTGTACATATTAACAAAAAGTTGTTTAGCAAAATTTAATGATGATCAATTAAGCATGAGCGAGATATCTGCAGAATTTTAATTCTGTAGATATTTCAATTTAATCATTTAGACCATGAATTAGAGACCAAAACTGATAAAACCAAAACATTACTAACCTGTAACGGTCTATTCAAAATCCTTTGTAGGCAAAATGTAAAATACAAAAGACAAAATTTAGAAGTCACTGGAGAAACAAAACATTAGGTTTTTAAAGCCAATTCGACTGAGAATCGAATAGGTACACTTCTCCTAGCTTCTTTCAGTTTATCCCTGAACCTGACAGCTCTGGTTCTGTTAATCCTATTCTATCTTTTCAACCTTTGATTCTTTAACAAGAACCTTTTAATCAGTTCTTTGCACTTCAACTTCTTTCCTCTTAACACATCCCATTTCTCAATCTAGGTGATCAATTTAGCTTTTAAAGCTGTAATTTATTCCAGGGCAATTGTTTGTATAACCTGCACTTCCTTTAAATCTGTTTGTCGAGAGGAAATCAGTCAGGCATGAGGATTTGGATCAGTTTGATCATTCGACTCTCTATTTATGTTTATTCGGGCTTCTTCAGCTAGGTAAGGTTTTCTATCAATTTCTTGATCACACTCATGGTTCACTTGCTAATTATCAACATTCTCATTTGCAGAAACAGACACGTACTTAAAATCTAGAACACATGGGCCTATGGGAACTGAATTTGAGCGAATTTCTGGAATTAATATAGCTCAAATAGGTCCATGTATCTCACAAATCCTGCACTATTTTTGAAAACGGCCCACATTGAAGGGTAACTTGGCCCATTTGTGAAGTGGGTTTTCAACAGTTTTTCCATATTCAAAACGGTTTGTTCACAAATAGACCCCAAAATTTGCCTCTCTTGCCAGGTGCGCGATTCAGTTCTTGTGATCTTTATCAGTTTTGCAGCTGCCTGCCATTTTTGTTTGATGATAAACCAATGGCTTCAGAAATAAATTATTTAGAAAGCCTTAATTCAATGTCCCCGTCCTATGCATTAACCCCATCATACGATTCTGCAAACATCTTGGAAACTTGACACCGGAGTCATAGCAACAATTACACAAACTTCTAGGGTTTTTGAAATATAGATTACAAGATGTAATCGTTTTATCAACAGTATAGGCATTACCAACAAAACTCCAAAATACCCTATTTTATTAAAACCTTGAAAACCTTCCTGTAAGTCCATCATAACGTGAATTGGCAGAGATAATAGGTTTCGAAGACAACTTACCAAAACATAATGAGCCATAGGAGAGTCACACAGGTGAGTTATTGCAAGTGATGTTTGCATGATTCAGGATTGACAGATAGAAACTGTCAAATGACACAACTACCAAAACCTTAGTTCCACCATTACTATATCATTCCTTATTATTTCATAATGTGGTAATAATGGAGGTTAATTCATATTTTTTTAACATATGACTCAATAATCTCCAAAACCTTAATTCTTCATTTATCGAATTCCATCATAAAAATGTAATCACCTTAGCATATAATTAATATCTTAGGGTAAAGGTCAAAACTGATCAGAGAATAATTTGATAATGTGACCAAATCAATGTCAAAAGCTACAAAGTGACTTTAGACCTTCATCACAAACTATAATACCAACCTATTTTAGAAATATGAATTTGAAATAAGTGATGAGCATATAGTATAGTAGGGTTTATGAAGATTCACATTAAATTCACCTTAAAAATTTTGAAAACTAAGATAAGATAAATAATTTAGAAGTGATGAAGCCTTACCAAATTTTCCACATGAATTAGAAATAACAGTTATCACATCATGCAATACATAGTTTGAAATAATAATTAATAAATTCATTTGATTTTAATTAAACATGAGTGATGAGTGGAAAAAATAGGAGCTAATAATATCGTGTAATTATAGTTTTCAAGATGATTAAAAGAAATGAGGGTTTAAGATCATTAGAATCAAATGCTGATGCTAATCCTTGTGAATTGATGAATCAATTAAACTTCTATTGGGAGTGCCTTAAGAATCAAATCTTCTTAGGGCACTCCTAGAGTATCCATGATGAGTGTTGATCTAGTTAAAAATATCAAATGTCGATCAAAGATTACCTATTTGAAATTATTTGTGTTCAAAATGCTCCAAAGGGTGTTGCTTGCAAACACTACTATAATATGATGATGCTCCCTAGCTGAAGCAGGGTTGTAACCCATGAAGTCAATCCCCCACTTGGTGAAGGGACTGGCGGTGATAATCAGATGTAACAGGGTAGGATGCGAGCACATATTGCATGTAAACATATAGCAAGGGTGACACTTCTTGACCGCATTGACACAATCTTTAAATATCGACAACCAAAAATATCCCGCTCTCAAGATTTTTCAGCTGTAGGAAGCTTAGATAAATTACCACCACATGCCCCTCTGTGGAAATAATTCAGCACAACCTCAGCCTCTTCATGGGTTAAACAATGATGTAAAATGGAATCTACCCCGCGGTGGTACAAACTATTATCCACTATAAGGTAGTTCTTAGATACGTGACATAATCGTCGTCGCTCATCCCGTGAAAGGTGAGTAGGGACCTTCAATGTTTGTAAATAAATGATAATATCCCCATACCATGGATCCAAAGTTGAGATAAGGAAAATATGCTCATCGACAAACATATCCTCATAAACCTCCTCCTCCTCCTCCCTTGGGAAATTAGAAATGCACTCAGCCAAAATTAACGATTTCTTTGATTTCGCTAAAACAAACTCGAGATCGAATTCTTGCAAGATAACAATCCATTTATTATACTTTCCCCTGACCATCCTTCTAGTGAGGATGAACTAAAATGGATTGACATGAGCTACCACCAAGGTCTGGCGAAGGATAATGTGGTGTCTCAATCTCTGAACCGCATGAACGGTAGCTAAGTCAAGTTTCTCCACATGGGAATAACGAATTTCCACATCTATAAGGTTCTGGATCAAATAATATATGACATGCTCATGGAGCTCCTCATCCTCCTAAATCAAAACCATACCAATCATCTCCATGGACACGACCACATAAATAAAAAAGTCACAGCTATAGTCGGGTGGACTAAGCACGGGGGCCGATGCTAAGGCTCGCTTTAGAGCATCAAAGGACTCCTAGGCTCACTCATCCTAGCAAAAGGTAGTGTCCTTCTTTAAAATACACATAAATCCTTTAGTCAAATTGGCAAAGTTAACCACGAATCTCCATAATAAATTTGCCATGCCTTACAAACATTGAAGATGACTAATATTTCTCAGGGGAGACAATTCAAGTATTGCCTCTACCTTTAAGGGATCAACTCTTATACCCTCCTTGGAAACAATGAATCCTATCAAGCAACCAGACTTCATGCAAAAGATGCACTTATGTGGATTTAACCTAACTAGGTAGTGACAGAATCTTTCAAATACTAATCTCAAATGGTACAAATGACGCAATCTTAGACGAGAATGAGCAGCAAGGTCATCCAAAAAGAGTTCAATAATTGATTTGAGATCATGAAAAATCAAGGTCATGGCCTGCTGAAATGTGGCTTAGGCATTTTTAAGACCGAAAGGAATCTTTTGATATGCAAACGTACCCCAAGGACAAATAAATGCAGTTTTGTGTTGATCCCCAGGTTTTCTCTGAAACTGATTATATCTTAAAAAGTCATCCATAAAGGAAAATACCTCGCTTCCTGCACACTCATCAAAAATTTGATCAATAAATGGTGTGGGAAAATTATCCTTAGGACAAGCACAATTTAAATCACGAAAATCCGTGCATATACAGATCGTTCCCTACTTCTTATCAACCAGAACGAGGTTTGAAACCCACTCCATCAAGGGAACAAGAAAGATAAAACCGACTTTTAATAGCTTTTCTATCTCAGCCTTAATCATGGGTGCTTTTCTAGGATTCACTACATGCAAATGTTGTCTAAAATCCTTCGCATTCAGATAGGTCTTAATTTCATGTTCGACAATGCGAGGGTTGATACCTAGAATTTCCTCGTATGACCAAGAAAAGATGTCATGAAACTCTTTAAACAACTTGTTATACTCTTGAATCTCAGCATGGGAACATTTTGCCCCAATATAGTCATTCTCAATCTTGCCAGGATCATGAGAGATATTGATAGGAATAGTAGGTGATATATTCACCATGTTCCCATCATCCATCTGACCAGGAGAGCTTAATGGAACCATGGGACTACCAATATTCTCGCTAAGAATCTCCCTTAAGTCCTCATGCTCCAAATGGTAAATTTCAGGAAGAAAATAAGATCTATGATGTAACTCTTCCCAAGGTGTCTCAACCCCAGACATGCCCTCAATAATAGCTTCATTTGATGGAAAAACACTATCAAGGAAATCATGTGCATGATAGGACTCAACTGCCCATGTAGGCAGCACATGCGAGTCCTCCTCCTTCGTCTGTGAAGAGGAAGGACTAGGCTCTACAACAAACTCAAGATTCACTTGATATGCTATCATTGCTGCAGGAAATGACATGTTCGTTTCAATAGGTCCATTCAAAGGACTCGGTGTAGGAAGAATCCAAGGATCTTCCATATGGGTAGTGTGAAAAGACACCGAATCCAATGAAGATGAAGCCCCATAGAAACTAGATGCAATCATAAGGATGAGTGCAGGACAACTAAAGGTCCCTATAAGGGATGGATACATGCCAACACCCACACTCCCAGTTGCTGGCTAAGAATGATTGATAATCGGGATAGAAGCTCCTGACGATGCACTAACACTCATATTTTTGAATGACATCTGATCAATCGTAACAATCTTCCCATTAAATGGAAAGCATACAACTTGAAATAGAGAAGAGGCTACGGCTTGCATACTATACATCCAATTCCGACCTAGTAAAAGATTGTAATCAAGGGCCACATCAACCACCTCGACCTTGATTGTGATGGTCTTCCCTCCCAAATGGAATTTAGGAGAAGGAAGAATTATGTGCAGCCAAAATGATCTACCATTAAAGGTAATCAAAATGATAGCATAGTTAGACAACTCGGGAGAACCCAAACCCTTCCAACATGACAAAGACATCATGGAAGTAGCAGTGCCTTCGTCAATCACAATGCGTTTGACGGTCATGTTAAGACATTCTACATGAATCAAAAGAGACACGTAGAAAGGAAAGTGAGGCTGAGGTCCCATGGTTTCAAATTTGATGACGTAAGAAGAGTTATCATCATTCACTCCAAGAGAAGAAATCAAAGCCTTCCTTTGCAAGGGACAACTTTGAAGAACTTCAAGCGCAGACATCACACAAGGAGTTTTGTCCAAATCCTCGACAACATAATAGTTCTGGGCGGCTTGGGAATTAGGATTGTGTCCTAAATGCTTTAAGACTCCCTTAGGAATGCGAAGTGCAATCTCAAGTTTATCTGTAGGGTTTTCAATATGCAAAGTGTTCTTAGTAGGAGGGGGTTCCTTCCCAAGGTCTGGTTGCGATGAACCATAGTCTTTCACATGAGTCACAACCTTAGTAGCATGCACCATGTTGATGCAACCATGACCAGTACTGGCTTTCAGTGAACTTTGATCTCCACCCGACACATACTGAGGATCATGGGTTGTGGAGTTCATATTTTGATTATGGGGTAAAGGATTGGTTAGCATAGCTGGTCCCTGTGCTATGAATACCGAGGCATCTTCCATGGGAGGGCACAAGTGAGTGAGGTGGTCATCCTTACACAATTTGCAAGGAAACTTAACCTTACATTTAGACTGCTTGTCCCCCCAGCATTGCGGTTGTTCTTGTCATTAAAATTGGAATTTTCATTCTTGTTCCCACCCTTACGATTGTTTTTACCCTTTTTCTTATTCCTTTTGGGCTGCTGGTTACCCTTTTGGTCTGACGATTGCAAAAAAAGTAAACTCACCGTTTGGGTGGGTTGAGATGAAGCCACGGCTTATCCCAAAGCAGATTGATTGATAGACAATTGAATCACTTGTTTCATGACCGAATCCATAGGTTTGGTACTCGTACAACCCACAATGCCATCCCCATGTGGTCCATGCTTGATCTTGGGGTCAAAACTAGAACGCAAAGTGTTAGGTATGATCTCATATAATAGTCCGAATTAAGCATAAATCAAATCCAATTCCTGTGCCATAAAAATTTCTTGTTCCTCGTTCTAAAATCCAAATGTAGAAACATTCTTTGCGATGTAAGGTAGTAATTATTTAAAGGAACTACTCAAGGAGAAACTCCGACGGTATGAAAGCTTTAATCAACCTCTTCTGTCTATGCCACTCTTGGATATGGTCCATGATATTCATGGATTTGTATTGCCAAAATGTCGACAAGAGTTCTTTACCAATGTCATAATGCACTGGTAGCTAGAAGTGATTGAGGAAAGTCATAGCAAGGTCATCGAACAAAATGAATGCTCCCCTCGGTAACTCTATGTACTATTTTGTTGCAGGCCAGTGAGGGTGCATTGAAATAGCCTTAAACAGATCGAGTCATCATGTAAGGAATTGGAAGAGCACCAAAGGTGAAAGGTAGTGACATGTTCACTAGGGTCTTCTCTTGGTTTGCCCTCAAATTTGGGAATGTCCGAGGGAATTTTGTTAGGGACATCCGGCCAAGCCGAGTCATGTACTAGTGGAAAATGAGAGATTAGGGACTAGGAGACCACAATTTTTGGTCACCATAGTATTTTTCAAGGGATAAATGACCAAAATTGATAAATTTAAGTGAGCTAACTAAAAAAGACCAAGATAAATGACCACTTTTGGTCACGAGATAAAAACCAACTTAAAACGACCAAGATAAATGACCAAATTTGGTCACGGGATATCTAGACTAAAAATGACCACATAACAATTGGTCATTTATTTGGTCATTTTTAGTTGTCACTCCGGCAATGAAAAAAAGTACAAATTTGACAATGAATTTTTACATTTTACTAAATTCTAACATATATATAATATATATTTACAAGTCCTTATATTAACAAAACTGAATTAATGCAACCCAACTATATGTTAATTTGGACATGACCTTGGCATATACAAAATCCCACTAAACCTTGGCATATAATGTTAATTATAAGGCTAATTTGCATGACCTTGACATATAATTATAGTTTTTATAGGCTAATTTGGACACGATCTTGGTACCTTGGCTAATTAAATCAGTGGAATCCACGTCAGTTAAAGGATATTTTGCTATTTGGACCAGCGGTCGTTATAGAAAAAATTATATTATCTAGACCTTAGAAGATCAACTCATATAATATGGGAGCGATAAACATTTTCATCATCATATTATGCACTCAAAATGGACTCAATTCACATAATGAACTCAATCCTAGCATTAATATAACATACAAGACATTTGTGGATAACAAAAACATGTTGACCATGTTATGTCGACCATCGACTCCATAGACATTTTATACT
>LPNX010551650.1:122692-296509 GCA_001517045.1 Pseudotsuga menziesii | reverse complement strand
ACACACACACACACACACACACACACACACACACACACACACACACACACACACACACACACACACACACACACACACACACATATATATATATATATAATAAAAAATACATTTAATACAAAATAGTATTATACCAATATATTAATAATAACAATATATTGTAACAAACTATACAATATTGTAAAAAAACTATATCATACATCTAAACATAATATTTTTTATATTAAAAACCTATAAATATTAAATACAAAATAATTAATACAAAACATTTTTTCTAACACATAAATTTATATTAAAAACCTATAAATATTACATACAAAATAAATTAATACAAAACATTTTTTCTATAATATATATAATAAAAAATACATTTAATACAAAACAGTATTATACCAATATAATAATAATAACAATATATTGTAACAAACTATATTATACATCTAAACATAATATTGTAACTAACTCCATGGACAATATCGAACAAATTTGGTAGTAAATACTCCCAAGTCGTTTCACTGGTTGAAACCCCAGACACACTCAATTTTCTTCACGAGATCCTGGTTATTTAATCCGCAGAGGGTTTCGATCATCGGACCTAATGATTTGGGTCCCAAAGGAAGCCCTTGAAGCAGCTATCGCTGACAGCCATTGAGATTTGTTTGATCAGTATTCAAAACATTTCTACTACTCATCGAGCTTTAGAGGTTCTGTTTGATTAAAAACCCACCGAATTTAATAAAACCCTTATAATATGTTGAATATGAATGTACCCATGTATTTTTTGCACTATATGAATTGGGCATGCTTTAAGATGCTTCAGGGTTTGTACATTAAGATAAGCTTTGGGGTCTGCGTATTTCTTTATTTATATGTTTTCTGCATGTAGGTTCAGTGAATTCGCCCTAATGTGGCTGTAAAGTTTGTAGTAAATTTGTGGAATTGTTAAACTCGGCTCAAATATATGCCCTCCAGATCGGTTACATCATTCATATGCAGGTCTCTTCAGGGGATTCGTATTATCCACGCAACTGCAGGAGTAGGGCGTACGATGCTTATCAGTGATATAGGACAAGTTTATGCGTTTGGGAAAGACTCTTTTGGTGACTCAAAGTATCGGATTGAAGGCTCTAGGACTGCCACTACTCCACAGCTGGTGGAGTCTTTGAAAGGAATTTTTGCAGTGCAAGCAGTCATTGGTAATTTCTTCACTGCTGTTCTTTCACGAGAGGGTAGAGTTTACACATTCTCTTAGGGTTCATATGCAATTCTTGGTCATCAAACTGATCTCCATGATCAGGAACCACATTTACTGAAAGGTGATCTGAAGAATGTTCCTGTGGTACAAATTGCAGCAGGCTATTGTTATTTGTTAGCTCTCAACTGTCAGCCCAGTGGAATGTAAATTTTGTAACTTAAACATATTTTATGTTCCCATTGAATTTATGAAACTACTTCATTCCTGTGTTGCAGAACCCTCTTTTAATTTGAAAATAACATTACATGCATATATGTGGGTATCTGCAGGTCAGTATATTCTGTTGCCTGTGGTTTAGGTGGCAAGCTCGGACATGGTTCTCGAATAGATGAAAAGTAACCCCAGATGATTGAACAATTTAAACATTTGAAGCTAGAGCCAATTGTGATAGCGGCTGGTGCATGGCATGCTGTTGTTGTGGGCAAAGATGGATGAGTATGTACATGGGGATGGGGTCGATATGGTTTCCTGGGTCACAGAAATGAAGAATGTGAAACTGTTCCCAAGGTTGTGGAATCACTTCTAGGGCTCAAGGATGTTCATGTGACTACAGGTGATTATACCACATTCGTTGTGGTTGAAAATGGGGATGTCTATTCCTTTAGATGTGGGGAGTAATCAATTCTTGGGCACCACTTGGCCACAGCAGCTAAAGGCCAGTTCTATATGGTATGGCTTTTCACTTGTAAAATATCTACTGGTTTTTCAAATAAGTGCAACTTCTCTTGAAGTTTAATTCTACTAATGTTTTATTGATGCCAATGTTCAGGCTCAGAGACATGCAAACTTGCTAAGGTCAGAACTATATATTGTAAAAAAACTATATTATACATCTAAACATAATACTGTAACTAACTCCATCGACAATATCGAACAAATTTGGTACTAAATACTCCTACATTATGGAATAACTATGCCGATTAATTCTTCGACCTCCGAATGGGAAAGTGATTAATAACAATGGACCTTGCACACGCTGAACTAGCAAGGTAGCGCCAATGATTAATGATGGGCATATTTTGAAACCCTGCACCAGTTCAAGCACCCCAGCAAATCGATATTTAGTCCCAAATATTTCCCTTTGGTAGGAGCAAGTGGTTCGTTGGTTGTGAGAGGATGAATGAGGTCTGAGAGGCATCTTTGGGCATATATTAGGCCATGCAGATTGAAATTGAGACACCGGTTGAGGGGTTTGAAAAATTGGCTATATATTTTCAATTGTTGCCATGGATAGAATGGTATTGGAGAAAACTTGGAGGATTTGAAGAGGCATGCATAGAATTCTAGAGCATTGGAGTTGAATTTGCAGTCGAAATCCCATTCACAAGTTAGTAAATTTCATTCTTTTTAATAAACTTTAAATACAAGGTTTCTCTGGTTTATTTTTTTCCTATGAAAAAAAATGACGGTCCACATTATGGAATCCACCCGTTATTACATGGTTTCTCTGGTTCCTCATAGGTTTTTTCACTGTTTTAGAAGGCCCTTCTCCATATCTATTTCCACACACATTCTAGCATAGGAATAGTTACCTCCTTTTGTCTTAGCTAAGTCAATAAAATGATCTTGCTTGTTTCTAATGTCTTTGAGCAAAGGATCCTGATAGTGATAAGATAAAGGATCTTTTCCCATATGAATATGTCAGGAATTAGAAATAGCTATTTGGGTATGAGTTAATGTACTATTTTGATTGGCTAAATTTGACTGATAATATGCCGGATAATCTATGAACGAATGCATTAATTCCCCCTTGGACTGATTTGATCTATCAAGCCAGGGTTATAGAATCAAGTTCAATAGCTTATTTTAACTTGACGATCTCTACAATCTGGATTCGATGTGATACATCCTCGATATAATCTAATTGGAGGAATGTTTCTGTCTAAATTTGCAATTAGACAGACTCCAATTTAGCAGAGTGGCAGATTTATTTATTTTGATTTTGATCTGGCTCAGCTCCGAATTCAATGTAGCTCTATGTATATTAGGCACCCCTATTCCATACTATGGCTTTGCAGGTCTGCACTGACCAGTTACAGTTTTTTTATAATCTATGCTCATCCTTCACGATTTCATGGTGGTCCTAATGACATGAGGCTCTTCTCAAATCACCCTTCCTTTAAGGATTCAACAATGCTGCTTGAAGAGGGTGCGGGCACAAAAGTCAAAACCCATTAGGATGCCTTTTCCTTTGTGTGTGTTGAAGAGAGTTACCCTGTGCAAAGTTGCAAACTCTTTTGGGAGTCGAAGTTCCCATTCACCCAATTATTATGATATATTGAAATATGTATAGTTTGGATTCATTTCAAGAAATATTTCATCCTCATTTTATGTGCAATTGTGATTCTTGTGCTCATCCTTTTTTAAATGTTTTCATTTGCTTAGCTTGTGTACTTTGTGAATCTGATGCAATTGCCAGAGGCTGGTACTTTGATAGATTTTGTTATATTTCATGGAATTTTGTTGTCTAGAACAATTTCTGGTTTGCTAGACCGGGTTGCATTTCTCATGCAATTTGAGTGACTGAAAACCCTATCCTTGAAGCAAACAATGATTAGTTAAGCTCCCCTAACATGTAAATTTTGTTACGACCACTAAACTAGTGGTATGTATATTTTGTAACAATGATTACGTTATAGATTAATGGCATCCAAACCCCCTTTGTTTCATATTATGTAAGGTGTGACCTCAACTAAAAAGATTTTGTATCTCTCAACGCAATGCAAAAATGAAGTTACCTTCTGTTTGGAAGCTAGATGCCACTTTCCAAAATTGGGATTCAAAATCACTCACCAATGCTGCTTGGTATTTTCACGGTTTTGATAGCGAATGGATGGAATTTGGCTGATGCATATTATTGGATACTCATCACATTGTTGTCTTGTTAATGTCTTGTTATTGTAGCAGTTCATATATCACCTACTAGGTTTTTGGTATTGCTACTTGCAGTTGGCATGGACACCACAACAAGTAGTGGCCTATGGCCATCTACATCAATACAATATTATGCAGTCAATGAAAGTCCTCTTTCATGTGAACCTCATTTGCAAATTATTCACCAACAACAACGACATTGCTATGGAAGTAGAAGTCAGGGCGAATTTCCACTTGCAGCCAATCCCTCCATTGTTCTACATGTGCTTACAGAATGTAATCTGGATCCTCAAGATCTTGCCAGACTAGAGGCAAGTTTTTGTGTTTATGGTTTCAGAATGGCAGAATGGATTGCAAACTGTCAAGCTTGTTTAGCTTCATTTTTATAATATATTTCAATGATTGTAATGTTTACCTGGTTGAATTGTTTCGTCATTTTGCAGGCTTCATCATGGTTCTTTAGACAACCGACAAAATTTTCCCCTAACTTTAATCTATCTATATCTGAACTTCCAACATTGGACATGTGTCAAACCAGAGCTGTATTCATTCCCATGACACAATCATAGAGAGAAACTCTGAAAGAAAGATGTGGAGGTTCTTAGAAGTTGGTATTGCGGTTCTTGGTAGATGGGGAAACATGCTACAGGCGTGAAAAAGTCTCAAGCCATAACTGGTCCTAGTCATAGTGTCGTAGTAACGAAGTCTAGTGTAGTTTATGCATTTGGTTCTAACAGTTCTGGACAGCTTAGCCATGGGACAACAGATGAAGAATGGTGCCCAAGACTGATCGGGTGTGCAATAAATGCCTATGTGTTCTTTTGTCTGGTATTTTTCCCAAGGTGTACTGTGCTTTTGTAGTGTTGAATCTCCTTTTAAATCGACATGGGTTGAGAATTGGCAGGTTACATCATTCATATGCAGGTATCTTCAGGGGATTCGTATTATCCAAGCAACTATAGGAGCAGGGCGTATGATGCTTATCAGTGATATAGGACAAGTTTATGCATTTGGGAAAGAATCTTTTGGTGACTCAGAGTATGGGATTGAAGGCTCTAAGACTGCCACTACACCACAGCTGGTGGAGTATTTGAAAGGAATTTTGCAGTGCAAGCAGTCATTGGTAATTTATTCACTGCTGTTCTTTCACGAGAGGGTAGATTTTACACATTCTCTTGGGGTTCAGATGCAATTCTTGGTCATCAAACTAATCTCCATGATCAGGAACCACATTTACTAAAAGGTGATCTGGAGAATGTTCCTGTGGTACAAATTGTAGCAGGCTATTGTTATTCGTTAGCTCTCAGTTGTCAGCCCAGTGGAATGTAAATTTTGTAACTTAAACATATTTTATGTTCCCATTGACTTTATGAAACTACTTGATGCCTGTGTTGCAGAACCCTCTTTGAATTTGAAAATAACATTACATGAATATATGTGGGTATCTGCAGGTCAGTATATTCTGTTGGTTATGGCTTAGGTGGCAATCTCGGACATGGTTCTCGAACAGATGAAAAGTACCCCCGGATGATTGAACAATTTAAACATTTGAAGCTAGAGCCAATTGTGATAGCGGCTGGTGCATGGCATGCTACTGTTGTGGGAAAAGATGGACAAGTATGTACATGGGGATGGGATCGATATGGTTACCTAGGTCATGGAAATGAAGAATGTTAAATTGTTCCCAAGGTTGTGGAATCACTTCTAGGGCTGAAGGCCGTTCATGTGACTACAAGTGATTATACCACATTCGTTGTGGCTGAAAATGGGGATGTCTATTCCTTTGGATGTGGGGAGTAATCAAGTCTTGGGCACCACTTGGCCACAGTAGCTGAAGGCCAGGTCTATATGGTATGGCTTTTCACTTGTAAAATATCTACTGGTTTTTCAAACCGGTACAACTTCTCTTGAAGTTTAATTCTACTAATGTTTTATTGATGCCAATGTTTAGGCTCAGAGACATGCAAACTTGCTAAGGCCAGAACTATATATTGTAAAAAAACTATATTATACATCTAAACATAATACTGTAACTAACTCCATCGATAATATCGAACAAATTTGGTACTAAATACTCCTACATTATGGAATAACCATGCCGATTAATTCTTCGACCTTCAAATGGGAAAGTGATTAATAACAGTGGACCTTGTACACGTTGAAATAGCCAGGTAGCGCCAATGATTAATGATGGGCATATTTTGAAACCCTGCACCAGTTCAAGCACCCCGACAAATCGATATTTAGTCCCAAATATTTCCCTTTGGTAGGAGCGAGTGGTTCGTTGGTTGTGAGAGGATGAATCAGGTCTGAGAGGCATCTTTAGGTCTCTATTAGGCCATGCAGATTGAAATTGAGACACCGGTTGAGGAGTTTGAAAAATTGGCTATATATTTTCAATTATTGCCATGGATAGAAGGGTATTGGAGAAAACTTGGAGGATTTGAAGAGGCATGCATAGAATTATGGAGCATTGGAGTTGAATTTGCAGTTGAAATCCCATTCACAGGTTAGTAAATTCCATTCTTTTTAATAAACTTTAAATACAAGGTTTCTCTGGTTTATTTTTTTCCTATGAAAAAAAATGACGGTCCACATTATGGAGTATACCCGTTATTACATGGTTTCTCTGGTTCCTCATAGGTTTTTTCACTGTTTTAGAAGGCCCTTCTCCAGATCTATTTCCACACACATTCTAGCATAGGAATATTTACCTCCTTTTGTCTTAGCTCTGTCAATAAAATGATCCTGCTTGTTTCTAATGTCTTTGAGCAAAGGATCCTGATAGTGATAAGCTAAAGGATCTTTGGCCATACGAATATGTCGGGAATTAGAAATATCTATTTGGGTATGAGTTAATGTACTATTTTGATTGGATAAATTTGACTGATAATATTATGGATAATCTATGAATGAATGCATTAATGACCCCTTGGACTGAGTTGATCTATCAGGCCAGGGTTATAGAATCAAGTTCAATAGCTTATTTTAACTTGATGATCTCTGCAATCTGGATTCGATGTGATACATCCTGGATATAATCTAATTGGAGGAATGTTTCTATCTAAATTTGCAATTAGAAAGACTCCAATTTAGTAGAGTGGTAGATTTATTTATTTTGATTTTGATCTGGCTCAGCTCCTGCTTCAATGTAGGTCTATGTATATTAGGCACCCCTGTTCCATACTATGGCTTTACAGGTCTGCACTGACCAGTTACAGTTTTTTTATAATCTATGCTCATCCTTCATGATTTCATGGTGGTCCTAATGACATGAGGCTCTTCTCAAATCACCCTTCCTATAAGGATTCAACAATGCTGCTTGAAGAGTGTGCGGGAAGAACAATCGAAACCCATTAGGATGCCTTTGCCTTTGTGTGCATTGAAGAGAGTCACCATGTGCAAAGTTGCAAACTCTTTTGGGAGTTGAAGTTCCCGTTCACCCAATTATTATGATATATTGAAATCTATATAGTTTGGATTCATTTCAAGAAATATTTCATCCTCATTTTATGTGCAGCCATGATTCTTGTGCTCTTCTTTTTTCAAATGTTTTCATTTGCTTAGCTTATGTACTTTGTGAATCTGATGCAATTGTCGGAGGCTGGTACTTTCATAGATTTTGTTATCTTTCGTGGAATTTTGTTGTCTAGGACAATTTTCTGGTTTGGTAGACTAGGTTGCATTTCACATGCAATTTGAGTGACTGAAAACCCTATCCTTGAAGCTAACAATGATTAATTAAGCTCCCATAACATGTAAATTTTGTTACGACCACTAGACTAGTGGTATGTAAATTTTGTAACAATGATTACATTATAGATTAATGGCATTCAAACCCCCTTTTTTTCATATTATGTAAGGTGTGACCTCAACTAAAAAGATTTTGCATCTCTCAATGCAATGCAAAAATGAAGTTACCTTCTGTTTGGAAACTAGATGCCACTTTCCAAAATTGGGATTCAAAATCACTCAACAATGCTGCTTGGTATTTTCACAGTTTTGACAGCGAATGGATGGAATTTGGCTGATGCATATTATTGGATACTCATCACATTGTTGTCTTGTTAATGTCTTGTTATTGTAGCAGTTCATATATCACCTACTAGGCTTCTGGTATTGCTGCTTGCAGTTGGCATGGACACCACAACAAGCAGTGGCCTATGGCCATCTACATCAATACAATATTACACAGTCAATGAAAGTCTTATTTCAAGTGAACCTCATTTGCAAATTATTCACCAACAACAACGACATTGCTATGGAAGTACAAGTCAGGGCGAATTTCCACTAGCATCCAATCCCTCCATTGTTCTACATGTGCTTACAGAATGTAATATGGATCCTCAAGATCTTGCTAGACGAGAGGCAAGTTTTTGTGTTTATGGTTTCAGAATGGCAGAATGGATTGCAAACTATCCATCCTGTTTAGCTTCATTTTTGCAATATATTTTAATGATTGTAATGTTTACCTAGTTGAATTGTTTCGTCATTTTGCAGGCTTCATCACAATTCTTTAGACAACTGACAAACTTTTCCCCTGACTTTAATCCATCTATATATAAACTTGCAGCATTGGTCATGTGTCAAAGTAGAGCTATATTCAATCCCATGACACAATCAGAGAGAGAAACTCTGAAAGAAAGATGCGGAGGTTCTTGGAAGTTGTTATTGCGGTTCTTGGTAGCTGGGGAAACATGCTACAGGCATGAAAAGTCTCAATCCATAGCTGGTCCTGGTCATAGTGTCGTAGTAACGAAGTCTGGTGCAGTTTATACATTTGGTTCTAATAGTTCTGGACAGCTTGGCCATGGGACAACATATGAAGAATGGAGCCCAATACTGATTAGGTGTGCAATAAATGCCTTTGTGTTCTTTTGTCTGGTATTTTTCCAAAGGTGTACTGTGCTTTTGCAGTGTTGAATCTCCTTTTAAATCGACATGGGTTGAGAATTGGGAGGTTACATCATTCATATGCAGGTCTCTTCAGTGTATTCGTATTATCCAGGCAACTACAGGAGCAGGGCGTACGATCCTTATCAGTGATATAGGACAAGTTTATGCATTTGGGAAAGACTCTTTTGGTGACTTAGAGTATGGGATTGAAGGATCTAGGACTACTACTACTCCATAGCTGGTGGAGTCTTTGAAAGGAATTTTTGCAGTGCAAGCAGTCATTGGTAATTTCTTCACTGTTGTTCTTTCACGAGAGGGTAGAGTTTACACATTCTCTTGGGGTTCAGATGCAATGGTTGGTCATCAAACTGATCTCCATGATCAAGAACCACATTTACTGAAAGGTGATCTGGAGAATGTTCCTGTGGTACAAATTTCAGCAAGCTATTGTTATTTGTTAGCTCTCAGCTGTCAGCCCAGTGGAATGTAAATTTTGTAACTTAAACATATTTTATGTTCCCATTGACTTTATGAAACTACTTGATGCCTATGTTGTAGAACCCTCTTTGAATTTGAAAATAACATTACATGCATATATGTGGGTATCTACAGGTCAGTATATTCTATTGGATGTGGCTTAGGTGGCAAGCTCAGACATGGTTCTCGAACAGATGAAACATACCCCCGGATGATTGAACAATTTAAACATTTGAAGCTAGATCCAATTGTGATAGCGGTTGGTGCATGGCATGCTGCTGTTGTGGGCAACGATGGACGAGTATGTACATGGGGATGGGGTCGATATGGTTTCCTAGGTCACGAAAATGAATAATGTGAAACTGTTCCCAAGGTTGTGGAATCACTTCTAGGGCTGAAGGCCGTTCATGTGACTACAGGTGATTATACCACATTCGTTGTGGCTGAAAATGGGGATGTCTATTCCTTTGGAGGTGGGGAGTCATAGAGTCTTGGGCACCACTTGGCCACAACAGCTGAAGGCCAGGTCTGTATGGTATGGCATTTCACTTGTAAAATATCTACTGGTTTTTCAAACCAGTGCAACTTCTCTTGAAGTTTAATTCTACTAATGTTTTATTGATGCCAATGTTTAGGCTTAGAGACATGCAAACTTGCGAAGGCCGGAACTATATATTGTAAAAAAACTATATTATAGATCTAAACATAATACTATAACTAATTCCATTGACAATATCGAACAAATTTGGTACTAAATACTCCTACATTATGGACTAACGATGTCGATTAATTCTTCGACCTCCGAATGGGAAAGTGATTAATAAAAATGGACCTTGCACACACCGAACTAGCTAGGTAGCACAAATGATTAATGATGGGCATATTTTGCAACCCTGCACCAGTTAAAGCACCCCGACAAATCGATATTCAGTCCCAAATATTTCCCTTTGGTAGGAGCAAGTGGTTTGTTGGTTGTGAGAGGATGAATCAGGTCTGAGAGGCATCTTTGGGCATCTATTAGGCCATGCAAATTGAAATTGAGACACTGGTTGAGGGGTTTGAAAAATTGGCTATATATTTTCAATTGATGCCATGGATAGAAGGGTATTGGAGCAAACTTGGAGGATTTGAAGAGGCATGCATAGAATTATGGAGCATTGGAGTTGAATTTGCAGTCAAAATCCCATTCACAGGTTAGTAAATTCCATTCTTTTTAATAAACTTTAAATACAAGGTTTCTCTGGTTTATTCTTTTCCTATGAAAAAAAAAATGACGGTCCACATTATGGAGTACACGTATTATTACATGGTTTCCCTAGTTCCTCATAGGTTTTTTCACTGTTTTAGAAGGCCTTTCTCCATATCTATTTCCACACACATTCTAGCATAGGAATAGTTACCTCCTTTTGTCTTAGCTCAGTCAATAAAATGATCCTGCTTGTTTCTATCTCAAACGTGCAAAAAAATGACCAAAAATCTGCAAACCCTTCAAGGCGTTTGGTCATGATCCTATCTCAAACGTCTTTTATTTGGTCAAGGTCCTCCTTCAGGGATGCATGTTTGAGATAGGATCATGAACAAAAGAAAGTGGCCTTGAAGGAGGACCTTGAGGCTGGTTTAGGGTTTAGGAGGAATTTTTAATAGTCAATGGTTTGTAAGGAGTTTTATCAGATGGCATTTCTTGTGAATTTTTGCATGATATGTTTGTGAGGAAGTCAGATTGTCCGTGAATTTGAGTTCCTTCAAATCATTTTTATGGGGTTGCCTTTCGAATCCTTCTTTGAATATTGAATTTGGCACAAGGTATCTACTTGGTTTAATTTCAATGTATTATCAGTTGTTTCCTTTTGACAAGGAAAAATATGAAGTCCTTGTTGCTTTTCATAAGGTAGAATTGCTAAGTCTTAAGATTTTCTCAAGACCTATTATTTGTGGCTATTACAGATTCTCAGATAACCCAAAGCTACCATTTTCAGCCATCGAAACATCTCTCAGCATATTTGTAATTGTCCTTCTTATGGGACATATTTTGATTGCAGCTGTAAATCGTATTAAAAAAGCTGAAGAGGATTGTAGGGAAATGGAAGAACTTAAGGGATGTGCTAAAGCTGTTGATGTTGCAAAGTCATAGGTACTCTGTTTTTTCAATGAATAGTTAAGTTTGCAAATCTTATCGACAAATCATATTGTATTGTATTATCCTCGTTTCATTGTTCATTTTCTTGTTTTGTGGTAAGTTGTTTTTAGTTTTATGGGTGTGTTCTTTATTTTATTCATTTGGTAAGAAAGTTCCTAACTTCAGAGGAGAGCCCAAGATTTCCTTGAAGTTTTATTATTTGTCCGACATGTCAACTCATTTACTGTCATATTCATCATGCTATAGATGGTTTAGACAAGTTGCTAAAATAAAACTAATTTGCTATTAGCACTAGGTTTTGTGTCTAGTGATAGTTTCATAGATTCTATCCAGACTCTAATTATACTCAATGTTGCACTACTTTGTTCATAGTTTAAAATCTTTAACCCTTGATGCAGTTATACATGCACCAACACCCAACCTGTGCAACACAGGGTATAGTGCTGCTTTCATTTCATATCTGACAAAGATGTAGTCAAGAATTAACCCAATTCAGGATTCTATTTGTTAATCGATTCATGTTAGATCAAAATTAATTTTCTTGGTACTTTAAGTAAACAAGTAAATGTGATAAACCTTGCAGTCATTAATTGATATAAATTAATTAATTACAAAAGAAAAGGTAATTTAATTTGTTTTCAATAATATTGACACATTCCTTACAGTTTGGCCGACACCCTTCTCCTATAGTAAGGGAACATGAGCTAAAGGTGGTATGTAGCTTATTTAACATTAAAAGTTAAATTGAAAAAAATCAAATGATAAGAAAATTTTGTGTCAAAATAAATCATAGATCCATCTAACTCCATGGTAAGCAATGTTGATTCATGGTTAAGATAGATATATGGAGATTTAATTAAGTTCAAATTATCTACTTGAATTTTATAGTAGCACCCTGCCTACATCCTCAAGGAACTCTAGGATCAGTGTGACCCCCAAGATTTGAACTCTTTTCCTATCTGTGGATTTTTTATTATCAGATAGCAAAGATTGGGGGCTTAGACATACATACCTATATGCTTGTTATGCACCCATTTGTTCACTAAGGCATAGGAGGTATGCACCAACACGTACTCACTAAGGCATAGGAGGTATGCACCCATTTTTTCACTAACGTGTTGGATTTGAGACTTTCTTAAATCATTCATCAGTTTCCATATTTGTCATGTCATTCATTAACCACATGACATATAGGGGTGAACTCCTTCACAGATTGCACTATGTATACAGGTTTCTACCTGTGTAGTCGAGCATAATTGTTTTGTGGATTCGTTGATTATATTTCCTATTGAAATCCATTTCTTGGTTTAGAGCCGAGTTTTAATTTTCTTAGGTACTAAATAGTTGCAGATTTAGCCATTCAATTTTAATTTTAACCAATTCTTAAATTGAATTTGTTAGATTAGATTTTCCTATTTTGCACATGATCTTGGTTATTGTTGTTAGCTGTTGAACAAGATAAATAATTCGCTTCATTGTTTTTCTAATTTACAGTTCATTGTTTTTCTATTTTACAAGTGATATTTTTTTATTGGATTTTGTAGGAGTGAGCTTAACTTATAAGTGGGCCATTGAGTATGAAGAGCCTGCTACTGAGGATTTGTCATTCAGTATGAAGACCCTGATGTTGAGGCTTTCAAGCTGTTAAGTGTGGTTTTGAAGCTGCTGATGTGGGATCTAAGTATGGTTTTGAAGCTGTTGGTGTGGGATCTAAAGTATGGTTTTGCAACCAAATGCAAGTATGATGGTTTAGCCATTGTAATATTTTGAAAAGTGATGATTTTTCTGTAAAGTTATATGGAAATTAATATGTGTTTTTGAGAAAACTCATATTTATTGTAATACTTTTGACATTTCATATAGTATAATTTGTGGTTTAAAACTTATATATATGGTTGTACTTTATATTATGTACCAATGTTGTACTTATTAACTAATTAATGTGACATTGCATGATTTACATGTGTATTAGATATTATTTACAAGTTTTGTAATTAATTATAATGTGACATTGCATAATTCACATGTGTATTAGATGAGAATAAATGTATGATTCTTTTTTTAATTTAAATGTAATATCATATTAAAAATTTATATTGATTAATAATGGACACCATTAAAAGTACTAAAATATAATGATTATACATAAAGCGACTAAAAATGACTAAATTAGTGACCAGTAAATGAGATTAATGACCAAAATTCGCAAATAAAATGACCAATAATTGAGAGATATGCGGTCAAACAATGAGATATAAATGACCAGAAAAATTACCAAAATTCACATATCAATGACCAAAAATCAGTTTTGGTGGCTAATTTGTGGTCTTTTATTACGTGACCAAATTTGGTCATATTCTAGCTTGTCATGTGGTCATTAATTTGGTCACAAATGTGGTCATATATTTGGTCATTGATTCAAATATATGACCAAATTAATGACCAAATATATGACCAAATTAATGACCAACCGACAAGCTATAAATGACCAATTTTGGTCATGTAATAAAAGACCGCAAATTAGCCACCAGCGATTGCCAAACCAAAAGTGGTCATTGATATGTGGATTTTGGTCATTTTTTTGGTCACTAATCTCTCATTTTCCACTAGTGATGAGATACCGGATCATTCATTAGTCTTGATAAGTCAGGTAAATTTAATGTTGTGAGGAAAGGGATCCTAGGTTGAGGAGGTCTATGCCACGCTCCTTGATAGTTTTGGTTCATATCAGGCTAATTACTATAAACACCATGGCCATGGCCATAATATCCTCCTCCCGTTTGACCCGTGTAGGGTGGCATGGAAGCATTATAATGTGGTGTAACTTGACTATGTGGTGCTACAAAGCCATAAATAGAGGAGTAAGCGGGTTGTTGATACCCGTACCCATAAGTTTGATAACTCTATTCATACCGCGGTCCATAAGATTGTCCATGAGAATCTCCATAAGATTCCCCATGAGATGTCCCATGAGAAGCTCCATAAGTAGGAATATGGGGAAATCCTTGCGATGGACCGTAAGATGATCTAGAAACAAGAATGTGACCTCCCAAGACAATAGGAGGTAATTGACTCTAAGACACTGTTGTGCGAGCAGTCATAGTATGCACATGACTAGTAGCAACATTCCATCCCAAAGGACCACGTGAATGGGGGGGAGGAAGGGTTGTCAAAAATGAATTCGAAGGAGTAGAAAATAAGGATGAAGGGACATGTGAAGGGATGTAAGTGGTATTCCCTATGGTCACTTGTCTCGGTTCTAGTATCTGAATATGACTACTAACATTAGGTCTGGGACAGGAATTTGAGGTAGCTTCCACTACCAGGATGGAAGGTGAAATGTGACTAGTGCTCCCAAATTTCTCTGCATGGAAAGGAATAGGAGTGCCCCCAGGCGTAGTGCTAGGTTAAATTTTTGACTCAGCATGCTGTGTCAGATCATGTGCAGGGATATTAGGGATGCCATAACTAACATGACTAGTGCTTGTGGGTTCATGATGAGTCTCGTCGCTCAGAAACCAATACCAGCGACCTGTGAATGAGGGATCATAACCAGAATGTGAAGGTATATCAGGCGAAGGATCAATACAGGAGTAGGATCTTCCTCCCCAACCTCTTGAGATGGAGAAGACATCTTAGGAATCTCATCCTCGTGATCTCCCATCATGTGTGAATCAATGTGAGAAGTAGTCCACCTAGACTGTCTGTTTCTCTCTCCCAAAGGATGATGATATGTAGAAGACAGAAGCCCTACTAAACGATGAGAACGGTGAAGCACTACACCCGAATCCACAATGACTCAAAAAATGAAAAAGACTCTTCTAATTATGCAAACCCTAGTCAAACTAGCGTGCACAGAGCATACATCTATATAATGTAAAGCCAAATCACAAGCAAACAAGGGTAGGATATGTGAGCTCCCGAATGAAGCAGGTATGTCTCACCTAGGAGAGGCTTGAGACTCCCATACACAACAATCAGAGGTTCGTAACCAATTATAGTGGCCCTCAGCTTCAACGCATATAGCGACTGTGCTATCCGGCCCCTACCTAGCCAGGATACCTGCAGAATAACCTTTGCAAAGTACCTCGTTGATAACCTAGGTAAGGCAAATAAGGTCACCTCAAGATAATCAATGCTCAGGCAGATAGTCGCAGGAAAGATTGACCATATGGGCAGGGTAGTAAAGCCTAAAACTCTCAAATGAGCTCCCAGATATGAATACAATATTGGAAATAGCTCCGATGCTACTTAGTTATGACCAGGGGTCATCCCAATCATTAACCACTCACACTGCCTTGTGCTTAACTCCCTTGTAAAAGGAGGATCCTTAGAAACACTAATTATACCAAGGAATTTTGCACTCTCACCTAGACAGACACATACATGTATTGTTTAGTGGTCTTAGAGAATTTACTCACAATGAACTATTCCAAGACCCTAAAACCTAATCTTGTTTGTGCAGCCTATAAAGTAAAAGAGTGTAATTCATTTTATGATGCGTTGATTTTAATTCGCTTATTACTCAAAAGGGAAAATGATTGTGCAACTAATGGAGTTATGACGCAACAAGAAGCAAAATGCACACCTAACAATCAATGCAAATGCACTGTGTCGAATGAAAAATGGGGTATGCTACTACATGAAATGCAAAATTTTCCTTCAAATGAAAAATGCAATCGTTCCTATATGAAAATCTAACTAATACTTTTCCAAGCAAACCTAGTGCAAGTACCATGCAAAATGCAAAGTGCAATGATGCATAATGATGCAAAGAAGCAAATATTTTTGTATTTTTTGAATTAAAATGAGATAATTAAGAAAAATAATGAATCTACCACCCCTAGACTCTGTAATCACTATCAAACAACACCTATGCAAAGCACTAAGGTAAAAGAGACCTAATGCACTAATCCCAAAAAAAAAAATGGAAAATGCAATGACAAGAACATTATTAAGAAATTCAACCTAAAAAGCGTCTCTGGTCAGAAACTGAGGTGTATCCAAAATCTAGAAGCATCCAAGGAGACTCAGCAACCATCAAAACTCACCCAACAACACTTAATCTTCCCCTAAAAACAAAAACTTAGGGAATACGTGACTGTGTGCATAAAAACCATGTATATACATGGATATCCCAGTAAAAACCACATGTACAAGTGACTGTGAAGCAAAAACTCACATACAGGAAGAAAAAGAGATAAAAAATAAGGTAAACAGATAGGCTGAGACAGAATTTATTTCTATCAGACACTACCAGGGAAACATGCCCCCAGACACGACTCAAAAATAGAGAAATCAGAGCAATTCAAGAACATTGAATGCCAATAAAAACCCCAAAGGAAATGACTAGGAACTCCCCAGTATGGTCGCCAATTCTGTTATGGAGAAAAATTCTTATGGATTGGGGTACCACAACAGACATATTAACTATAGAAATCAATTCTTTCCTATATGCAACAGAAACCAAAATTCTAACACTAAAGGATATCGATCCATACCTTATTTCAGATGGTTGATGTAGATCCCCGTTGAGATTTTCCACTCTCGCTTGTATTGATAATTTGCTCTCTCAACATTCAACAAACAAGACAAGCATGCTATGTATAATTGTGTTATACCTACTTTAGCATACATAATCAATAACATATAAGCATTTAAAATAATCCATGTATTCAATACTCACTTAAATACACATTATTGGACAAGAAAATATATTTCTATTAATATAAATCAGAGATTACAATAGTGACAACGTCTGTCGGCATGTCTGCGAATCAAAGAAACTGAGTCCTCCACCTGGGCCTCCACCACTTCAATCCTCCATCTCTTGATAGCAAGATCACCAGAAAAGGAAATCTTGGGAAGAACACAAAGTCCTCCAAGGGACAAAGGGATGCAGGCTCAAGTATAAGTTCTGGCAACAATGGACTATAGTTTTCTTGCTCTTCAATTCCTCCTCTTTCAATGTATCCAAAGGGTTCCTTATATAGTGATTCAATGAGGTAATGGAAGGTAAAATATGAGTGATCTCAAGTAATATGGAAGGCTAAGAGACAAGTGACTCGGATCCACATCAAGGAAAACTCCAAAATCATTTGGCCTTTTGCACACATCCTGATGTACGCGGGTTTAAGGGTCAATTCCATGTATACATGCAAGAAAGGGATTAAAATTCATGTATAGAAAATAATACATGTTTTTAGGGATGATATTGGAAACATCAAAGGTACAAGAATGTTCCATGGGGTCTAAAGAGTCTACAGAGGGACAGGGAAGGCCATAAAGGTGTGGTCCACCATGTGTGGTAAAATCAGCTATAACAAGTTGTAAGATCTTGGTTTCATCCTGTATAAGGACCAAGAGGTTTATAATATTTCAGTTTTATAATAATGTAACCAATAATAATAAAATAAAATATTTTTTTATTAGGCTCTTTCGAGCCCGCTCCCCATCCCCCCAGGGGGGATCTGCGTCCATTTCACTTTTTTTCTTTTTCTGCTTTTCTCTGCTCTAGTTTAGTACTGACATGCAGGATTGTATACTTTGATATAATTTCACATTATTCCATATTTTAATTTCAAAATTAATCATACTACTTACCCCATGAATTCCCGATTGACCCGCAAGGGGAAACAGATGCGTGGTATGACTAATTAGAAAATCGCGTTGTGTATCTTTGATTCCTTTTTCATAAATTATTTCATTAGCCATAATAAAATTAACCCCTCCTTGATTCCCCGATTGAGATACACTTGGATCGAAAGAGGTTCCTGGAGGGTTTTATTTTTAACAAGAACACCTATCTTAAAATTAACTAAAAATAACGAAGACTCCAGTGTGTATGCTCTGTACTTGGTTGTGGTTCATCCGATCAGTCAAGCTACATCAAAATCACTTGAGTGACTAGAATAATTAGGATTCACTCTCCCCAAATTGACAAACCATTAGGCTAAAATCCAATGCCTCGATCAAACCATTACTGTGGCAAAATACCTAAAGGAAGCGGGAACTCTTGAAAAGTGACCTCGAGGTGTCGATCTGTGTTACACCTTTGGGTGCATTATGAACAATAGCCTCAGAGACTCCATTCATCCCACATATTCCTTGCAAGTAGATGTCACGGTTTAGTTTTGGACATACTTCAAGTACTCCCTGTGTATATCTAGAGTCCCCTCTCCTAAGTTAAATTACTCATCTTCTTACATTAATTTAAAATTAACCAAGATACAATTGCACAACATTCATTCCAGGAGTTGCAAGCACTCTTAATTGTTTTTTGACTCCATTTTCAAGGCACTGGTCAACTGTTTATTTCTTTCAATCTTTATGTGATTGGGTGTCATTTTCGTGCTTACCTGTGATTATCTCATCATGTTATTTGTTCTTTACAATTGTTAAATCGAAACTCCTAAAAAAATTACTCTTTAATACCATCATCATACTAAATAATTTTGCCTTAGTAACTTAATAGGGTCTACCCCCCTTAGCTTCGTTAGGAGTTGAGCTTAAATGTAGGAGTCAAGAACAAGGTGATAGACTTGACTCGAGACTTTCCCCCAAGGACACACTGAGTGGCTTGAATATTTTTTCCACATAACCCAGGTGTGTGAAAGGCAGCAACAGGCCCATTCCACCAAATGAAGGTATAATGTTTATTTTGTTTTGTTTATTTAGTTTTATCTAACCCCTCTTTGCTTTCATGTTTCCATTGTTTGTTTGTAGGTTTTCTGACATGTTTTTGTGGGGTATTGGAGTTGAACCCTACCCTTGTTTACAGAGGGGTTCTTTCTTTACTATTCTTCATTTATGTTCTATTTTCTTTCTGCTTTTATTTTTTGCATCTACCACTAGGAACCTATCATTCCATCCTATAGACGAAAGGTAGCCATTCCTACCCTGTAGTAAGGGAGAAATACCTGCTATAGAACTAGCGACCATACCAGGTCGATCCCACAGGATCCCTGGGTCTATTTTTTCAAAATTTCAATTTTTAGTTCAGTTTTTTCCCTAGTTTAGTTTTCTGTTAAAATATAGCTTATATTATTGTTCATTTACATTTTCAGTTACTTTCGAGCCTCCACAAGGAAAATGTGAGTCCATTTTGCCACAGTACAGGTTACTCTCAGTCGGATTTGACTTGGGGTCAAAAAAATTTCAATTTTTGGAGTAGGTCGCTCTTATCGGGCCCAGAAGGGGGACCAGGTCACTCATTTCAGCCTCACAAGTGTGACTAGGTCGCATTTTTAGCCCTGAAAGGTGTGACCCCCTTCCAGAAGTCAGCCCGCTTCTGTCTACAAAATCTTAGCGACCCCCTTGCCACATTTGACCCCAAAAGTGTGATCTATCACTCAGAATTCGATTTTTTTAATAGTTAAGGACTATCAGTGTGGCTCAGCTGCCTCTATCCATACATATTGTGTTTATTTATGTTCCTATTTCTATTTATGTCCATTTCATTTACAGAAAAAAGCTTAATCAAATAAAAGTGTAAATCAATACTTAATGGGTTAATGAACATAATCTGATTAAAATATACTTAAAATCAATATCTTACCTAACCCTTCCTCCTCTACCCAGTCATCACCCTTTGAGGTATTCTGAGATAAGACGAAGGGAAAAGCTCATATAGTAATAGGAACTTCACTTAATATTTTTTGAAGCCACTAAAAACGAGTGACTTGGAAGGTAGAGGGGGTAGAGAAGGAGGGATTCCCACAGCACTCAGTGTCCTCCATGTTCACCAAACTTGCATCCAAAGGGTGACCTATGGATCTACAGATGGGATTAATCCCATTTTTTTGAGAACCCAACACCTTCTCCCGGTTGAAGAGAAATATAAGATCGAACGTAGTCACTTAGTCACGTTATCATAATTTAGGATCACAAATGGTACATGTCTAAAGTTTTTTTATTACTATTTACTGCTTTCATTCACATAATTATGAACTCTACGGAATATTCATAAAACATTTGAGCAACCACAAGATATAATAGGAAAACAAAATACATACACACCATATCATATAAATCAACCCAACTCAGTTCATGATGCTAAGTGAGCCAGTAAAATGTACAATTTACACTAAGTTAAAAATCTACAGTCTTTGAGTGACATAAATCCCTGACTGAATTAACCATGGGAAGTACTTGGGGTTAACCCAAAAACTCATTGTGAGGAGTACCACGGGAACCCCAAAGTAGCTAGCCGCTGAGAGAAATTGCCAAGCGAAACGGGCAATAACCCCCAGGGATTGAGTAGCACTCTTGTGAGGAAAAATCCAAGCGTTGTCTTCTGGCAGTCTTGGTGGCTGAGTGACCACCTACATCCAATAGGAATCCATTAAAATTGTGGTCCAAAAATCATTACCACCAGTTTGACATACAAATTTGACATGATTGATCCCTTGCACACTTCCTCACGCCTAAGAGGCGAACCACCATAGTTTGGGTCATTAAATTGACATTGTTGAGACCATTCTCGATGAACTTCCACACCATAACAAATCCACACAACCTCTGATTCAGATTCAGACCCATATCAATCTGAACCAGATCTGCACACTGCACCATCAAGCCCCATGGCTGGTGCGAACTCAGATCCATTTTTCAGCATAGCAATTTCTAGTGGACTCATTTCCACACCACAAAATATCACCAATAACCCTGCAGGTGGACCCAACATGGTCATGCAAACTATCATAAGTTAGCTACCACCACCCATATTGACCATTCAAGCAGTCCCACCTACAACACATGGGGGCAGTGGCCCTTCAACCTACATTGCCCCTCCTGTCATACATGGGGGCAGTAGCCCTTCCACCCACACTATCCCTCCCACCACACTTGGAGGCATTGGCCCATCCACAATGGTGCCACAAGTACCCCCAGCTATGTAGCTGCATTATGAACCTGCAAACCCCACCACCGTGGCTTCCCCATCTCACATCAATCTGGGGTCAAACCTTCCTTTCATGGCATGTCTCAACTTGCCTGATTTGGCTCAGTTAATGAATGACCCTATCCGCCATCAAACCTTTTGGCCTCCCATTCCAACCAAACTTCCCTCAGACATTCCCAAGTTTGAAGGGAAGGCAGGGGAGTGCCCCCAAAACCACATCATGATGTTTCGTCTATGGTGCTCATCAAACAACAGTGTATACAATTCAATTAGGCTAAGATTATTCCAATGCACCCTCATAGGTGCTACAGTGAAATAGTACATTGAGCTGCCACAAGCCAAGTACCCAGATTTCAACTCCCTAGCTTTCATGTTCCTACAATATTTTCAACTCCCCATCAGAGATGACGAAGGCATGGAGATCTTGTTGTCTTTCTACCAAAATACTACAACCCACATAACCGACCACATCCACGAGTGGTGGTGACGCTGTAGTTTGTGTAAGATCCAATTTGATGACAGGATCTTCCTGGATTAGTTCCTTAAAACCTTGCTCCCACCTATAGTAAAGGAAATCACATATGAACATCCCCAATCCAAAGAGGATGCCATCCTGAAATCCCAATAGTTTGATTTGATCCATGCACAGTATGGATACCTTTACATTGTCATTCCAGACGCTCCCGGTGTAGGCACCTCCTAGTGGGATGCACCAGGGGCATCCCATGCTACAAATGGCATCATATGCTTGGTCTCTCACCAACCACAACATCGTCCAACACCACCTACAGTACCAACAAAACCAAGAAACACTACCAGTGTTGCCTACCAATACCAAACTCCAGACTATGCAAGAATGATGTCCCAGTCCAGAGCCACAACTTCTTGCGCACAACCTGTGCCACCACAGCAGGCTCAGGCCTTGGCGGCCAACACAACAATATGTGGGGAAAATGCCCACATTTGTGGCACCGCCAGCCACCCAAGTCTACTATGCACCACCAGTGCAAGCGGTTCAAGCCCCCGCCGCTACTCCACCCACTCCATTGGGACTGGTGTTTGCACAACAAAATCGTCCCAACCAACCAGCCCCTAATAATGAATAAGGGAAACCTAGGAATAACTGACCACGGAACCAAGGCAACAATCAACCATAGGGAGGTGGTCAACAACCGAACTCTCCCAACAATGTCACGGAAAAATAGCCAGCACGAAATCCTCCATGACCAAATGCACCAAGACACAATGCCCCTTTGCGCACAAACCAACCATGCACACTCTATGAGGTCTATGGTCACTACACATTCAAGTGTCCCTTCATGGGTCGTGCTAAGTAGGCCATTATGAACAAGGTTCAACATGCCACCAACACAATAGACCAAGACCAACCTAACCCGACACCATAAGGACCTCCTCCTATGGTGCTCCAAAACCCATTACCAATCCAAGGATTGGTGGCAACTACACCCACTCCCTAACCCAATCCCAACGCTTTGGGGGCACCTCCCATGGCATAAACAGGTGTCCACCACCTGCTAGCTATGACAACTGAAGAGGTCAATCTACAAACTAGACAAAATCAGTACAGAACCAACACTGAAACCGCTGACACATCAGCAACATCTACATCTAAAACATCCAATGCACCTCTTCAGTTACCCCCTTTTCCATGCTCCCCCATACACTGGGTTTCTAATAATGCCATGGCTAAAGCTTCTATCAACTATAGCATAGTGGATGATTTGGCCCAAACACCTACTGCCATGTCCGCTCTTGAGGTACTCAAAACTTGCCCAATGTAGCGAAAAGCCTTACTAGCCACCCTCTGTGCCATAGCCCCTTTAACTCCAAGTTGATCACATTCTACACGGAGAACGGAGAACTGTGAATGCCATCAAACATTGCCTTTCAAATATCGGTGTCTATCTGAAATTTGGTTTTGCATCGATGGATAGTGGATGAGGGGAATCTACGTGCATTATTTCTACCCTAGTCTAGCAAAAACTTGGATCCCCAATTATGCAACCATCCTCCACAAATCTGCTGACTTATGATGGCCATCCCACTAAATCCCAAGGAATACTCCCCCATGTCACCATCACATTAGCCAAGAAGACAGTTCTAATTGACATAGAGGTGGTCAACACTCAATTGGACTATAACCTTCTCCTCAGAAGAAGTTATATGTACACCATGAGAGTGGTAGCATCAACTGTCTTCCATCTCATGATGTCCCCCCATGAATAAAAAATCATGATGGTTGATCAATTGACTTATCATGATCTGCAAGGGCTAACAACACCCACCAATGTTATCCCTATGATTAACACCATTGATCCACAAGGGATGACCACACACACCAATGTTGTCCCTGCGGTCAACACCATGGTTGACAACATACCAGCCTCCCCATTGTTGAATGTGGGCCCTAGGTTGTCTTCTGATACCACCATGATAGCTCCTTTCCCCTTAGTGTCACCACCACCGACACCAAACGAGACTGCGGACTTGTGCATGCTCTCATCCAGCACCATTGCACCTAGACAACCACCGTAGCCATAGCCCCAACCGCAACCACAACACCGTCCACAGCCGCAACATCAACAGTAGGTGCAACATCATCCACACCTATAGCATTACATGTAGCCGCAACCACAATGTCATCCCCAGATACAACCATCAAGGAGTTATCTAGGCTCCTCTCCAATCCATACAATTGCCTTCCTCTTTCCCCCATCTGGTGTCATGAGCAAGCCAGTAATGACCACCCTAAACCTACCCAACTTTACATTGGGAATTTCCATGTGGCATCTTGATCCACCAGCTTGAACACCAATGCCCCAGGTAGTATTAACCCCCATGCAACCTGTTGCGGTCAAGTCTCATCCTCCACCGAGCCCGCAAAAACCAACCATCGCACCCACACCCGCACCGCCCCACCAAAAAAGTGCCAAGGGTAAGAATGCAAAAGGTATCATTGACCCTCGACAGATCCCTCCTTGCATCGTCTGCAAAGAATAGGGCCATCCAACTCAGAAATACCATGAGATTCCTATAATCCACATGCATTTGGATGCCATGGATACAACCAAAAACCTCCCCGTGGTTGAACTTCCAAGCATGCCAATAATAAGAAAGAAGTCATTGAGAACAAACCATGCTTGCACCCTTGGTGGATTGTATGGACACTATTCTCACCACTGTCAAGACTTTCCTGAGTTTCGAATGGATTTAGTAGACCTCCGTCAACATTCCCTTGAATCGGAGATCATCCTGATCGAATAAGTTCACCCCCCACCTCCTTCTTCGGACACCATGTCCATTTGCGTGATGTCTAGTTCTACTGACCCTCTTGTCTCCACTATCAATGATGGTCCATCAAACCTATCTCTTCATTGCTTCTGCAATGATGAGGAGATACTTGAATCCTTAACCGCCCTGAAATACCCATGGGATGACACACATCATCCACAGCCACAACCTCAGTTACCAGGGAAACATTGGGGTTCATTCTTGATCAACACGATCCTTTTCCTTTTCCCTTTCCTTTTCCTACCATCCGAGATCGTGAGTAAGTCTATCTTGGCAACCCAGAATCTACAGGATTTCACACTGGGAGATCCTGTGTGGTACCTTGAACCACCTACCCTACCTCTAAGGCCCCATGATGTGTTGACTCATGTCCATGCAAATGAGATGGTGTTGCACCTACCTTTAGTCCATCAAAGACTCCTCCTATCTCCAGGCCTGCCCCTCTTCCTCCAATAGAGATAGGGGGAAAGGCTACAAAAACCACAACCAATATCATTTACATGATCTTTAGCACTAGTTTCCCTTCTATCTCGTTGGCTGTGGAATATCCACTTGATATATCTCGGCACCACTTACACGATGATGGAGATATATTTAAGACCACATTTAGTTTGACCCCATTCCCTTTAAACCATAGTGTGGAATTGGTTCTTCCCATAAAATACTAGATTTTGTCATCCCACCTTTCCAATGACCTTCGTCTCGATAAGGGGGCATACCTCTTTGCTTCGTCGTATGATCGACTCTGGAAGAAGTCATGAAATGGGCTCCACCTCAAGAGAGTCTATGCCTGATATAACCACTATGAGTCCCTTATAGCGTAGTTTTTTCCCTTTTTTGCTTTGCAATGCTTTTACCACAAATCAAAGACCCCCATTCAGGGGCAGCACCATTAGCTGCTAATCAAAGTCACCCGGAGCTTGTTCGAGACACCTCTCACACCTCTGGACTCAAATTTCCTCCCTCTATCTCCTTATGAGACCATTGTCTCATGTTTAACAAATAAATTTTGGGACCACTTCCTGGAAGTTACCTCAATTTATGAGCCACATCATGGTGATACAAGTGTCGTCAAACATGTACTTGCATCACACTTGTCCACCGCCACTTATGTAGGTTCTCGGGCCACTACCTGTAAGGAAGATCATTTTTATTTTTTAAGCTGTCTACTT
This sequence comes from Pseudotsuga menziesii, assembly GCA_001517045.1. Lineage (NCBI taxonomy): Eukaryota > Viridiplantae > Streptophyta > Pinopsida > Pinales > Pinaceae > Pseudotsuga > Pseudotsuga menziesii. The sequence goes on along the minus strand of LPNX010551650.1, from coordinate 270,485 downwards.
TGTACACCGCACCTTATGTGGATCTCCAAACCATCGTCCATAAAATGGATCATTTCCTTTGCATACATTTGGCATATAACTGCCTCCAGACTTGCACTCACATCACATGTAGTTAATTCCATCCACCACAATTCACACACGACTCTCCTAACCTCTGCCCAAGAGCCACCTCGGTTTGTGTGCCTCTATCACACTGACTCACGTGCCTTTGCCGCGATCTATCTCGTGCATGTATTGGTATGTTTGAGAGCCATATGCTCTGTTGATACTGCATGAATGACCCTTGGACTACCATCCATTGTCCCAACATGGGGCACCGCCCATGCCACCGCGATCAGTTGACCATACTAGAGTTTCTTTTAAGCTCTTTTTTAACTCCAAAATGAATGAAAAGATTACTGAGCATAACTACTTCCTTTCCCGCTCATTAAAGTGTAGGAAAGGGTGTCTACATTGTATCATTTATTTCCTTTTGTGGACAATGTAGACCATCAAATGAAAAGGATCACCTTGGCACATTCAAGCCAAGACCATTCCCCTTTGCATAATTTTATGCTTTCTCAGGAAGAGGGGCTGAAATTTATGAAAAATCTCACCATGGGTTGTTGTTAATCTCTTTTCCAACCTTCTCATCAAGAAACGATTGCCAAGCAAACTTGGTTTCATTCATGCTTGTAAAAGTATCTGAATTACTGTCCAGTGAGTATAGGTTTAACCTTTTCCAGCCTGATTGGACTACCAATGGTAAAGAAGTCTCTCATCCCCTACAGGATGGGTGAGCTCTCATGTGTATACTTTTATCCTTTTTTAGGAATAGGAGACTACCAATGAAAAAGAACCCCCATTAGAATCTTCTTCGTGCTTTCAGACTCTCTAAAATTGAAAGCACCATCGAGCATTTACTTTCTTAGGCTCGCCAAAAATGCACGAGATAGTACCACAATGGTGTCTCTAGACACTACCCCACAGAAAAAAGTTTGGCAGAATTACCACTTTGGGTCGCCTTTGTTCAGAGTACTCTACAATGTGTCTTCCTTGGATCCCATCAATATCAAAAGTTTCTACCTCCCCCAAGTATTTTCCATTTGTAGTGACATTACCTGTATTACAGCAATGATCCCATTCCCATGAGTCAGTTTCATTTGCTGCCTGGTCTGCCCTGTCATCATACTTTGAACAAAGGAAGTTCGAGTCTACTACACTCCCTCTACCCCTATTCAACTCTTCCCCTCTCCCCCCCATTCAGTGGGTCAGTCCTTTGATTTCCTCACATATTTTGGTTATCTCCCTCGCGCTTCTAGTAAAGGAAACACCATTGCCTTGACCTAGGGCAGGTCTCCCTCTATTGACGACAACACACATATTCCAAAGGATAGACCCAGATGTCCTTGTATCTTGGTTTCATTAACCTCATTGATGAATTCCACATACCACTTGAGAGGAGTCCTTAGTGCCTCTTAGGATGGTTGTTTCTCATGTGTTCAACTCCAACTACATCATCTCACCGTTGAGATTCGTACAGGGTATAGGTCTATGCAATATTTGGTCGAAGACCCCGGATGTCACCTAACTCTAACACATTGATGAGTCTATTCAAGGGACCTAAATAGGCTATGTCCCTTATGATTTTCAGGTTGCATTAGAGACAGTTTTCAGAATCCCCAATAGTGCTTCTATATAGATTTATGATTGATGCAACATACTTGTACCACAAAGACTCTGACTCTCAATTAGTAAGTCCATACAGCTATGTATCATTCCATATCTAGCAGGCTATCACTCATGAAGATATAGCATTCCATGAGAATGCCATGGGTACAATGTAGTAGTTCTTTAGGTCAATATTATATTCAGCCTCTCATTGAAGCAAAAACTATGTATCATCAGTTGTATATGATCGACTCTTGTATTATAGAGCATAGATCACATTGTTCTTTCGACATTGTTATGAGCATGGGAATGCCTGCCTCATCCATATACATGTCACACATTATTTGTATCTCACCCATTGATGGGAACCATATTAATACAAAAACCAAAAGCCACCATGCCCCAGTCTAAGAAGCACCACCTCTCTACAGAGAATCCTATGATGTCCGTCGGCCATATGATGAGCTCTTGCCCTCACACATCAAGGGGTGATATGTTAACCAAAAAAATCCCTCACTTAGCTCTACATGGCCTACACCACCCAAGGACACCCATGCATGACCCTCATTTAACCCCATTTGAACCCCACACCCTCAAGAAGGCTTAAAATTAGGAAAAATGGCTTAAAACCCCTAAAAAGAGCCTAAATAACTCTCATAGGGGATAAATCCTCCAAAAAGGGGCTAAAACCCTTCAAAGGAACCTAAAACCCTAAAAGAAGCTAAAGTTTGAGTGAAAGGGGATAAAATCCCAAAAAAGGGGCTAAACCCCTGACTAAAGGCTTAGAACCCTAAAAAAGCTATAAATAGAGGTGTGGGGATCACTCTCAAATCACTTCTCCCTTGCATACTGTTATGCTCCCCGATTGGATGCCTTGAGACCCTTTGTCTCTCAAGCCACCCACACTCCCTCTCATCCATCCTCCCATCAAGCCATAGCTCCCCCATTTCCAAGAGAGAGAGGTGCTTCTCCCAGCTAGGGCATGGTGGCCCATTCCACCAAATGAAGGTATAATGTTTATTTTGTTTTGTTTATTTAGTGTTATGTAACCCATCTTTGCTTACAAGTTTCCATTGTTTGTTTGCAGGTTTTCTGACATATTTTTGCAGGGTATTGGAGATAAACCCTAACCTTGTTTGCTAAGGGGTACTTTCTTTGCTATTATTCATTTCTATTCTATTTCATTTTTGCTTTTATTTTCTGCATCTACCACCAAGAACCTATCCTTCTGTCCTATAGATGGAAGGTAGCCATTCCTTCCCTATATAAAGGGAGAAATCCTTGTTACACTAATCACTGAAGTGACTGAAGTCTCTGGGACAGGAGAAAAATGGTTCAAAACCACCATACCAAAAGATGTAGAGTTTAGGTCTTACCTAAATCCTGAGCATAGAGGAGTGGTGTGGAAGAAGAGTGTGTCATTGTCAAAACCCCAAATTTTTCCGATAAATTTAAAATTTTTTAAAAGCATATAATTTTCATAATTACAGTAAACTAATTATTAAATTAGTTATATGTTCCAAATTCATTATTTGAATTAACTGTTGGTTATGTTTAGCGATAAAACAGTTCTTTTCAGTTTACTGATTTTGTTTCTCTTTGCGACCACAAGGTGGGACTATCATGCAAAACTGGGCTTACTTAGCTTTCGAGCTAATGCAGAAAGTTTCCCTGTTCTTACAGACTATAGGTAAGAGGTCTTTGGTGCTTCTTGTCGCAATTCTAAAGTATTTAAATACAAGTTCGTCGCAAAAGAAAAACTCTGTAAGAAAATTAATGCTAAACAATTTCCAACACTTGTTAAGGTACATTTATTAACTGCCCTTCTTTCTAGTAGAAGTAAATTTATGGTTCTTGATGATTATGGAACTATTCCATATCTATCATAGTCATGATGTATAAAAATGTCTTACTGATTCTTTACAACATAGTAAGAGTAACAGAGTTATAAATCTATGGTATGATTTCATTTGTATATAATTACGTTCACATAGTAAATGTAAACGGATAAGGGGTTTATGTATTACTGTTTCCATTTTCAAACATTGAATTTTTAAAATGCGTTTACATCAACTGATGCATAGAGTTGATGCATAGATTTTTTATTCACTCATCAACTGTTTCCAAGCATAACTGAAGCTTATCTTTAGTAATATATATATCTTACTGAAAAAGGTTTTATTCTATTCCCTTTATGTTTATAAACGGGACATGTCCTTAAGGGACTATAATTCGTAAAGGAAATGCATTACTTAATCGTTATATGGATTATCTATCATTTTATGGTGAAACTTTTAGATAAGAGAAATGTGGCCTAACCTTGCCAAGTCATAAATTAAGATTAAGGATATTACCTTAAGCAAAAGCTGTCACCACATAGTAGTTACTATTCTCTTTTTGTATCTTTTTACCAAATGTTACTATATTAACCAATATAGATAAGCTATTGAGGTTATTATAAACAATAGGACTATTGTCATAGTCTTTACTCTATAACCTCCTTTACATATATTTATAAGCTAGGGTGAACATTTTATTTACCTAGCAAAAGGGTTATAATTATAACTATGCCATAATAGAACTATTGTGTACTCTTGATCTACGTTTATAATCTAAGATTACAAATCTCTTTTAGAAGTACAAGTTTAGATCTCGCACTAGAAGAGATCCACACAAGCTATACATAAGTCTAAACTTGGTTTACGTTGATGGATATCATAACTTATAAGGTGAAGGGTCGTAAGGCCCACGCAATCTTGATGATTGTTAATATATAGTGTTAATAATAACAATTATTATGTTTTCCCATGCAGCATTGTGATGGTTTGACATTGAGGCAAGATTATAATGGTTCCTTCGATTATTAATGATTGGATTAATGTTGATGATGAGCTTGTTGGGACTATACGCATAAACCCACTGCATGAAAAATATTTAACTGGTAATGTGGCATCATTATATCCATGCATTACATAGTTATAAGAGCAGTAGTTAAACCCTAGCTCACCATTCCCTCCTTCACCTTCGGGCTTCTTTCGCTCTGCGATGGTGCTGGTGCACCCTTGCTACACCTCTCCTCTGCAACGGTATCCTCCAGCTCATTATCTTCTTGTGGATCGTTCTTTATCACGTTTAAGCAATGCCATCCCATGTGTGGCTATTGGTTATCTGTTAATTGTTCTTCCCTCAGGTTTTTCTCTGTCATACTAGTTCGAACCCGAACCCTTGACTGAGATAAACTCCTTTCCTCAGTGAGAATCAAAGTCTTGTCCTGCTGCATTGTGATTGAGTGTTGTTTTATGTTAATCTTCTTCTCCCTTCCTGTAGTAGGGTTTCCTCCTCGCGTTGGTGGTTGTTTTAATGCTGCTGGTGGTCGTGCCTCAAAACAAAGATTAGGTGGGTGGACTATAAGTCTTCCTTCAATATTACTGTTTTGTTTTAAATACATAAATATTTATTCTAGCTTACAAGTTCTAACATTACTGTTTTTCTTCGTGGTTACAGGTCTTGGCCCTCCCTTCTGCGCGGCTTCTGGTACAAGGATGAGCAGTAGTTGCAAAATCCCGGTAAGCCTGGTTAAACCATGGCACTTTCTCTTTGTGGGGTTCCTTTGGAACTTTTGAGGGTTGGCGCATTGAGGTCTGTAACCCTTGTGGCTTCAGTTTGTCTTGTTAAACTGTTTGATAATTTGGGTAGTTGAAGAGGCCCTTGCATTGTGCGAGGGTGCCCCGGCTTCGGCCATGATTGTAAATGTTAGTTTCCTTTTTGTGTTCAAGTGCTATGTAAGAAGTGAAAAGAGATGGAGGGAAATTATGCCATACTCTCAAATAATTGAAGGGGTCGAGGGCTTTGAAGAGCCATTCGACTTTTTGTTTATCTTGACTGTGTAATACATGAGGCCGTAAGCCTGAATTGAAAAAGGGTTTACAACCCACGATTTCTTACTCCTGTTGTAATTTTGAATTTACAGGGTTTTCACCCGAAGTCCATGATATAGGTTATTAATACTATTTTTCTTTTCTATATTTCTTTGTTTATATTACAGCACGGAAACTTACATGCTTATTTATGTTATAATTAATATTTGAGGCTCGGTAGTAAGAAAATATTTACAGCATTTATCTTTGATTTATAATATACCTCCGTAAATTATGAGGTTGTAGTTAGGTTGTATAAATTTTGCTTAAGCTCGATAAGTTGATCATTTCGTCATTCTGTTGATTAATGGCCGTGCGTTAATATACTTGATTTTATTTTCATAATAATTTTATAAATTATTATTAGGGTTTTTCCTGTACATTATTTCTATATTTAGTTTGTTTAATAAACACTGTCAAAGTTATTATATAATTTTACTAAAAGAATAAAATAAAACTCTTAATGATCTTTGTGGAGTACTTAAGTAACTAACAGTCACTTCTTTTTCTTTTAGGTGTAGAAGTTATAATTTTATTTCATGTTACTGAAATTAAAATGATATTGTTTCTATAGTTAGTATAATCTGCATGCTTAGTCCATGCAACATTTATGATAGCAAGAATAAATTAAAAGACTGTTGTCTTACCTGTAAGTACTATGGCTTCTATTATTACTTTTACTTGGTTTAGTTTATTTAAAAGAATGGTAAATGTTATTATAGAATTGTTACCCTTATTCTATGTTTATTCATAATCATAAATAAACTTAGTAATTTATTACTGTATTATTATACTTACTCTACTAGATATTTTACTGGAGTTCTCTGTATACTAAATTGTCTTAATTATGTTACAGGTTAATATTTAGAAAATTAGAAGAAAAGAACTCAGTACTGTAATTGTTAACAACTTAACATTATAGAATGGCATTTGTGGAATTTATTTATGCTTAACTAAATAAAACCCAATAAATGTAACACATAGATTGCTAACCATAAGTAAAGTCTGAAATTCAATAAGTCACCTGTAGAAACAAATCAATCATTCTAGATAATCTTTCTTTCTATTTTATTTAGTATAAAAGCAGTAGTTAAATCTAGAAAGAAGTATACTGTAGAGTATCTTTATTTAGCTTAATCCTACTCTAGTGAACTATCTTACTTTTCTCTTAAATTCAATTAAGCAATGAGATTATTGAAAGTAACTACTATATCAAAAACTGTTTTATCTACTCATTCCTGCTACTATCAGTAGTTAACCTAGCTTCTTTTTCTGTTTCTAAAAAAGACTGACAGTTTCAGTACAGGTTAATACTACTGATACAAAGGATATTTCTTTTGATAACAACATAAAGAAATACTCTATAACTCCATTAACATTCTAATCTATGAATTCATCTTATTATCCTTGTTCATAATTTCACCCCTGTGCTGGAGTACGGTCTGGTCACTCCAGATGAGGAAAAACACAGGTGGGGTTTTTTTATTTCTCATTAAAATATTCTATTACTGACAAAATAAAAACATCTAAATTACTAAGCCATCTAAATATTTACATCATAAGCTACAAACATGCATTCAATCATACACAATCATTAAAACAAAGGTTGTTAAAGGACAGAACCTGTTCTTGCATTTGGACAACAACAACAATGGGAGGTCGTTCCTCCCTACCAATTCCTGGAGAGCATTCAAAAAACAACTCCTCAAGACCCCCGAGCTTGCTCTGGTCTCCCTGGCTGGGACTAGGTGCAGCAAATATCAAGTACCACTCTTCAGACTTAGTACCAATCTTGAACTTATCAGTAAGTTCTCCCAGCTTACAAGCTGTAACAGACCAAGTTACTACCGAATTCCTCTCAGAACACCTTCCTTACTATTTTCCCTTTTTTCCCCAATGAATTTCCTGAATAGCATTCCACCTGAATGATTCTTCTCTAGAAAATATCTGAGCAGCCTCAGCTCTATTCATTGGGTACTTTTTAAAAGATTGCATAGGTCTTTTTGGGTTAGTTGTCATTTATTGAGCCACCTGCTCTGATCCCACTTTCTTAGGGGATCATGACCCCAAATATAGGGAAGTTGCCACCTGCAACATAGGAAGTGTTTGAGGATGCTTCCACTTGTATTTTTCCCTCCACCTAGTTCCTTCCACCAGTTTGACCAGTAACCTCTTATTAACAGCTCTCCCATGCTGTTGTCTCCACTTTTTATTTATTAATAATAAAATATTCATAATTACATTCCACTTCTTTTGACTCTGCTGAGTCATCAGTTCCTACTTAGCATTAAATTTAACATAATGTCTTAGGAAATCAAATTAAAACAATTAACATTATTTTACAAAATTGGGGTATGTGACGTACACACCCCCTTAAAATGTAACATCGTCCACGATGTTACTTATTCTTCATCCTCTACAGTCTCCTGGAATAGATTCGGGTATGCATCCCGCATCTTACTTTCCAGTTCCCAGGTAGCCTCTTCAGGACTAAGGTGCTTCCATTGCACCTTCATCTGTCCAATGGTGCAGTTCCGCAGAGTAATTTCCCTCCTCCCGAGGATATAGTCCGGTTCCACCAAAATTTCTCCTTCTGCTTCCACCTGTACAACATTCCAATCAACCACATGAGTAGCATCATGAACATATTTTTTCAAAACAGAGATATGAAAAACATTATGTACTTTCAAATTAGGTGGTAATGTGAGCTGGTATGCAACTTGACCAATTCTAGATAAAAATTTCAAACGGACCACAGTAACGTGGTGCTAACTTTGCACAACTCCCTAGTATTAGAGATATTTTCTTTGGACTTACCTTTATAAATACATGCTCACCTACCTGGAACTCTTTGGGAGTTCTTTTCAAATCTGCTTGGCTCTTTTGCTGATCCTATGCCACCTTCAAATTTTCCTACACTTGCTTCACAATCTCTTCCATTTCTTTCAATAATTCTGGTCCTAACACCAATCTATCTACTGGATTATTCCACGAGATAGGAGTGTTTCATTTAGGTCCATACAAGATTTCAAATGGACTAAACTTAGCTGATGACTGATAGTTATGATTATATGCAAACTCTGTTAGATGCAAGTAGTCTTCCCACTTACCTGGTTGATCTTTAACATACATCCTTAACAAATCGTCCAGCACCTGATTCACTCTTTCAGTATGTCCATCTGTTTGAGGATGGAAGGAGGTGCTGAAATTCAGTGTTGTATTTAATCCCTTAAACAAGGACTTCCAAAAATTCCCTGTGAATTTAGGATCCCTGTCCAAAATTATAACTTTCGGTACTCCATGCAACCGAAAAATCTGCTTTAAGAATATATCAGCTATATTGGCAGCCTTGTAAGTAGTTTTGATAGGAATAAAATGTGCTGCCTTGCTCAACTTGTCAACTACCACCATAATAGATTCATTTTGATTCTTATTTCTAGGCAATCCAGTAATAAAATCTAAGCTAATCACCTCCCATTTCCAACTAGGAATAGGTAAAGGTTGCAGCAAATCGGTTGGATGTTGGTGTTCGGTTTTCACTTGTTGACAGTCCAAACATCTAGCAATGTATTCAGCTACTTCAGATTTCATATTAGTCCAGAAATATTCTTTTCTTAGCATGGTTATAGTCTTTTGGTAAACTAGATGTCCTGAGTAAGGTGTTTTGTGGACTTTGTCCAGAATCAACAACTTAACCTTAGGCACATTAGGCACATATAGTTTATCCTTAAATAATAAAAATCCATCTTCATTTAGACTATAACCTTTTATTAAGCTTTCTGTAGGTTCCTCTTTAACTGTAACTTGTAATTTCTGATCGATTTCATCCTGTTTTACCCCTTCGTTAAGCTGTTCATTTAAATCAGAAGCATAAGTGTTGATTGTTGCTATGAAGTTCAGCTTTGTGTTTCTTCTTAAAGCATCAGCCACCTTATTTTCTTTACCCTTTATGTGTTGGATTTCAAAATCATATTCACTCAAGAAGGCTAACCACCTTGCTTGTATTGCATTTAAGTTAGGTTGATCTAAAAGATATTTCAGTCCTTTATTATCAGTCATTAGAATACATTTTCTGCCTATTAAATGATGTCGCCACATTTTTAAGGCATGTATAACAACCGAAAGTTTTAAGTCATAAGTTGCATAATTCTTTTCATGAATTTTTAACTTCCTGGACTCATAGGCAATGACATTCCCGTCTTGAGTCAACACACCACCTAAGCCATCATTATAGGCATCGGTGCATACCATGAAATCATTATTAGGATCTGCTATTCTTAAAATAGGTGCACTTGTCAATAAGGTTTTTAATTTCTTAAAACTTTCTTCACATTTTAAGTTCCAATCAAATTTCTTGCCTTTCTTTTGCAAGGAAGTGATCGGATTAGCTATTTTTGAAAAGCCTTCAATAAATCTCCGGCGGTAATAACCGGTAATTCCCATGAATGACCTAACATCTGTTACATCTTTTGGAACCGTCCAATCTTTGATTGCCCGAATCTTTTTAGGATCGACTGAAACCCCTTCCTTAGTTACTACGTGACCTAAGTACTAGATTTCATCCTTGAAGAAGTCACACTTGCTAAACTTCGCAAAGAGTTGTTGTTCCCGCAACTCTTGTAAAACTATCTTTAAGTGTTCTTTATGTTATTCTTTCGTTTTAGAGTAAATTAAGATGTCTTCGATAAACACGACAACAAATTTATCTAAGTATTTATGCATTATATTATTCATTAAGCACATAAAGACAGCTGGTGCATTAGTAAGCCCAAATGGCATTACGACAAACTCGTAATGTCCATACCTCGTTCTAAAGTTTGTCTTGAAGATATCCTGACCTCAGGTCTATCTTTGAGAACACTGTGGCTCTATGTAGATGATCAAACAGATCATCTATGCGGGGCAACGAATATCTATTTTTAATAGTCATCTTGTTTAGTTGACGGTAATCTATGTATAGTCGCATAGTTCCGTCTTTATTTTTGACAAAGATGACCAGTGCTCCCCAAGGAGACACACTAGGTCGAATGTATTTCTTATCTATTAACTCTTTTAGTTGTGAATTTAACTCATTAAGTTCTAAAATATTCATTCGATACGGAGCTTTTGAGCTAGGTACCACACCTAGCACCAGCTCAATAGTGAAATCCAGTTCCCTCCTGGGAGGTAATCCTGGAATTTCTTCTGGAAATACGTCAGTAAATTCGTTTAAAACAAGAATATCTTCTGTTTTTAACTTATCTATTTCAGATTTATTTGCCTCATCTGTAATAGTTATAGCATAGGCTTTACATCATTTTCTAACAACTCTTTTGAGTTGTAAAGCAGAAATCTGTTTGATTATAGTTTTTCTAGGAATACCCTTAACCTTTACTGGTTGTTCATCACTATTTAGACACGTGAAAGTTTTATTGTAACAATTTAAAACTACCTTATGCTGCTCTAACCAATCCATGCCAATCAATAAATCATATGAGCCAAGTGGCAAAACATTAATCTTAACTGTAGTTTTAAAATCATCCATAAGTAAAGCATAGTCTTTCACATAACAGGTTATTTTTCTTTTTGCCCCAGTGGCTAATTGAACTAACCAGGAGTTATCAAACTTATCAACAGACAATTTACATTTTTCCACTATCTGAAGTGCAATGTAACTAAGACTAGCTCCTGGATCGATTAAAATGGTTACAGAGGTTTCGTTAATCACACCTTCCACTTCCACCATGGAAGTCTGATAGTTAGCTGGTGGTTCTCCAAAGCTGCATTTATTCTGGGCATAATCCTCGTGAGTTCTCCAATGGTCATTTCCTCCTGCACAGTGTGAATATTGCTGATTGACTTTTTCGGTTTGGGCAGACCGAGGCATAGTGCGGGCCATTACATTCCCAGCACTTAACATGCTCCTTTCATTCAAAACTCTTAGTAAAATTCCCATGGTTATTTGCAGCTTCTTTTCCCTTGAAATTATTTGAATTATTGGAAGTACCATTTCTATTTCCCTGGAAATTCTTATTGTTAGAATAATTTTTATTCTTATTATTCTTGAAATTGTTCTGGGGTACAAATTCCTTCTTCTTAAACTTAGGCTGATTCTTGTTTTTCTTATCCTTCCAGTTGGCTAAGCCTTCTTTCTTCATGTTCTGATCAAAACAGAAATTAGCCTTCCGCATGGCTTCTTCCAGGGTCTTCGGGTTATCATACTCAATTCTATCCTTAATGTGATATGGTAGACAGCTAAGAAAGCGTTGTACTTTAGGCTTCTTGTCTACTAAGTAAGGTACATACCTCAACAAGCTTAAGAATTTACTGTTCAAATCCTTCATAATCATCGAACCTAACTTCAATTCGTAAAATTATTTAGCTCTTTCTTCGTAATATTGTTCGGACAAAAATTTATTCTTGAAGTACCTTTTAAAAATAATCCAGTTAACTTCTTTTTACCTGATACCCTTGACTCTCTTCAGATCTTGCCACCATATGTCTGCTTTTCCGGAGAGATTATAGATTGCCATTCTTGCCTTCAGCTGATTTGAATAATTGTATATATGAAAATACTTCCTCATCCCAGATAACCAGGACTCTGCTTCTTCCTCTTTTTCGGTCTCTCCATTAAAAGTTGGGGGCTTGATCTTTTTAAACTCCCCTGAAATCTCCTCATATGGTATGTACTTCTTCTTGCTATCATACAACTCAGCCTCACTACTGTCACCAGTAGTGTGGTAGCTTTGTCATTCACCGAACCCTTCAGATGATGAACTGCTTTCCGTTTTTTCCAAATTCATCTTTTTAGATCTTCTTTGATGACTAACATCCTCAGATTCTGATCTTCTACCCCTTCCTTCAGTTTGGAACTTTTCTATTAAAATTTGGTTCAACTCTTCCTAAGCCTTCAAAATTCTCTCATTCTCCTTCTTGACTGATTCCATTTCAGTCTTCAAATCCTTTACAGTCTGCAACAGCTTTGAAGAGTTGGCAGTCTCCTCCTCTAACATAGGTTCTCTGGGCATTTGTCTGGTTTCTGTGTCTGGAGACTCCTCCTGAGCATACTTTCCTAGCTTTTCCATACATGCATGTTAATTTTCAGAAAAACAAATTTTCTGTTCTTTACATAAAACAAAACATATGTTAGCATCTTATTTTATTTTACTGTTATTAGGAAATCTAGTTGGGCTGCATCAAGGCCTAGTGTTTGAACCTTGAGCTCTGATACCACATGTCAAAACCCCAAATTATCTGATAAATTTAAAAAATTTTAAAACCATATAATTTTCATAATTACAGTAAACTAATTATTAAATTAGTTATATGTTCCAAATTCATTATATGAATTAACTGTTCGTTATGTTTAGCGATAAAACAATTCTTTTCAGTATACTGATTTTGTTTCTCTTTGCGACAACAAGGTGGGACTGTCATGCAAAACTGGGATTACTTAGCTTTCGAGCTAATGCAGAAAGTTTCCCTGTTCTTACAGAATATAGGTAAGAGGTCTTTGGTGCTACTTGTCGCAATTCTAAAGTATTTAAATACAAGTTTGTCGCAAAAGAAAAGCTCTGTAAGAAAATGAATGCTAAACAATTTCCAATGCTTGTTAAGGTACATTTATTAAATGCCCTTCTTTCTAGTAGAAGTAAATTTATGGTTCTTGATGATTACGAAACTATTCCATATCTATCATAGTCATGATGTATAAAAATCTCTTACTGATTCTTTACAACAGAGTAAGAGTAACAAAGTTATAAATCTATGGTATGATTTCATTTGTATATAATTACGTTCACATAGTAAATTTAAACTGATAAGGGGTTTATGTATTACTATTTCCATTTTCAAACTTTGAATTTTTAAAATGCGTTTACAATTTTATCTCAAGCTGCTTTTTGAGAAAACTATACTAATGTTGATGCATAGAGTTTTTATTCACTCATCAACTGTTTCCAACCATAACTGAAGCTTATCTTTAGTAATATATATATCTTACCGAAACATGTTTTATTCTATTCCCTTTATGTTTATAAATGGGACATGTCCTTAAGGGACTATAATTCGTAAAGGAAATGCATTACTTAATCGTTATATGGCTTATCTATCATTTTATGGTGAAACTTTTAGATAAGAGAAATGTGGCCTAACCTTGCCAAGTCATGAATTATGATTAAGGATATTACCTTAAGCAAAAGCTGTCACCACATAGTAGTTACTATTCTCTTTTTGTATCTTTTTACCAAATGTTACTATTTTAACCAATATAGATAAGCTATTGAGGTTATTATAAACAATAGGACTATTGTAATAGTCTTTACTCCATAACCTCCTTTACATATATTTATAAGCTAGGGTGAACATTTTATTTACCTAGCAAAAGGGTTATAATTATAACTATGCCATAATAGAACTATTGTGTACTATTGATCTACGTTTATAATCTAAGATTACAAATCTCTTTTAGAAGTACAAGTTTAGGTCTCGCACTAGAAGAGATCCACACAAGCTATACATAAGTTTAAACTTGGTTTACGTTGATAGATATCTTAACTTATAAGGTGAAGGGTCATAATAACCATGCAATCTTGATGATTATTAATATATAGTGTTAATAATAACAATTATTATGTTTTCCCATGCAGCATTGTGATGGTTTGACATTGAGGTGAGATTATAATGGTTCCTTCGATTATTAATGATTGGATTAATGTTGATGATGAGCTCACTGGGAATATACGCATAAACCCACTGCATGCAAAATATTTAACTGGTAACGTGGCATCATTATATCCATGCATTACATAGTTATAAGAGTAGTAGTTAAACCCTAGCTCACCATTCCCTCCTTCACCTTCGGGCCCCTGTCGCTCTGCGATGGTGCTGGTGCACCCTTGCTGCGGCTCTCCTCTGCAACGGTATCTTCCAGATCGTTATCTTCTTGTGGCTCATTCTTTGTCATGTTTAAGCAGTGCCATCCCTTGTGTGGCTGTTGGTTATCTATTAACTGTTCTTCCCTCAGGTTTTTCTCTGTCATACTAGTTCGAACCCGAACCCTTGACTGAGATAAAATCCTTTCCTCAGTGAGAATCGAAGTCTTGTCCTGCTACATTGCGATTGAGTGTTGCTGTATGTTAATCTTCTTCTCCCTTCCTATAGTAGGGTTTCCTCCTCGCGTCGGTGGTTGTTTTAATGTCGTTGGTGGTCACCCCTCAAAACAAAGATTAGGTGGGTAGATTGTAAGTCTTCCTTTAATATTATTGTTTTGTTTTAAATACATAAATATTTATTCCAGCTTACAAGTTCTAACATTACTATTTTTCTTCATGGTTACAGGCTTGACCCTCCCTTCTGCACGGCTTCTAGTACAAGGTTGAGCAGCAGTTGCAAAATCCCAGTAAGCCTGGTTAAACCATGGCACTTTCTCTTTGTGGGGTTCCTTTGGAACTTTTGAGGGTTGGTGCATTGAGGCCTGTAACCCTTGCGGCTTTAGTTTGTCTTGTTAAACTGTTTGATAATTGGGGTAGTTGAAGAGGCCCTTGCGTTGTGCGAGGGTGCCCCATCTTCTACCATGATTGTAAATGTTAGTTTCCTTTTTGTATTCAAGTGCTGTGTAAGAAGTGAAAAGAGATGGAGGGCAATTATGCCCTACTCTCAAATACTTCAATGGGTCGAGGGATTTGAAGAGCCATTCGACTTTTTTTTTATCTTAACTGTGCAATACATGAGGCCATAAGCCTGACTTGAAAAAGGGTTTACAACCCACGATTTCTTACTCATGTTGTAATTTTGAAATTATAGGGTTTTCACCCTAAGTCCATGATATAGGTTATTAATACTCTTTTTCTTTTCTATATTTCTTTGTTTATGTTACAACACTGAAATTTATATGCTTATTTATGTTATAATTAATATTTGAGGCTCGACAGTAAGAAAATATTTACAGCATTTATCTTTGATTTATAATATACCTCCATAAATTATGAGGTTGTAGTTAGGTTGTATAAACTTTGCTTAAGCTCGATAAGTCATTCCGTGGATTAATCGTTGTGCGTTAATATACTTGATTTTATTTTCATAATAATTTTATAAATTATTATTAGGGTTTTTCCTGTACATTATTTCTATATTCAGTTTGTTTAATAAACACTGTCAAAGTTATTATATAATTTTACTAAAAGAATAAAATAAAACTCTTAATGATCTTTGTGGAGCACTTAAGTAACTAACAGTCACTTCTTTTTCTTTTAGGTGTAGAAGTTATAATTTTATTTCATGTTACTGAAATTAAAATGATACTGTTTCTATAGTTAGTATAATCTGCATGCTTAGTCCATGCAACATATATGATAGCAAGAATAAATTAAAAGACTGGTGTCTTACCTGTAAGTACTATGGCTTCTATTATTACTTTTACTCAGTTTAGTTTATTTAAAAGAATGGTAAATGTTATTATAGAATTGTTACCCTTATTCTATGTTTATTCATAATCATTAATAAACTTAGTAATTTATTACTGTATTATTATACTTACTGTACTAGATATTTTACAGGAGTTCTCTGTATACTAAATTGTCCTAATTATGTTACAGGTTAATATTTAGAAAATTAGAAGAAAAGAACTCGGTATTGTAATTGTTAACAACTTAACATTATAGAATGGCATTTGTGGAATTTATTTATGCTTAACTAAATAAAACCCAATAAATGTAACACATAGATTGCTAACTATAAGTAAAGTCTGAAATTCAATAAGTCACCTGTAGAAACAAATCAATCATTCTAGCTAATCTTTCTTTTTGTTTTATTTAGTATACAAGCAGTAGTTAAATATGGAAAGAAGTAGACTATAGAGTATCTTTATTTAGCTTAATCCTACTCTAGTGAACTATCTTACTTTTCTCTTAAATTCAATTAAGAAATGAGATTACGGAAAGTAACTACTATATCAAAAACTATTTTATCTACTCATTCCTGCTACTATCAGTAGTTAACCTAGCTTCTTTTTCTGTTTCTAAAAAAGACTGACAGTTTCAGTACAGGTTAATACTACTGATACAAAGGATATTTCTTCTGATAACAACATAAAGAAATACTCTATAACTCCATTAACATTCTAATCTACGAATTCATCTTATTATCCTTGTTCATAATTTCACCCCTGTGCTGGAGTACGGTCTGGTCACTCCAGATGAGGAAAAACATAGGTGGGGTTTTTTTATTTCCCATTAAAATATTCTATTACTGACAAACTAAAAACATCTAAATTAATAAGCCATCTAAATCTTTACATCATAAGCTACAAACATGCATCCAATCATACACAATCATTAAAACAAAGGCTGTTAAAGGACAGAACCTGTTCTTGCGCTTGGACAACAACAGCAATGGGAGGCTATTCCTCCCTACCAATTCCTATAGAGCGCTCAAAAAGTGACTCCTCGGGACCCCTGAGCTTACTCTGGTCTCCCTGGATGGAACTAGGTGCAGCAAATATCAAGTACCACTCTTCAGACTTAGTACCAATCCTGAACTTATCAGTAATTTCTCCCAGCTTACAAGCTGTAACAGACCAAGTTACTGCAGAATTCCTCTTAGAACACCTTCCTTACTATTTTCCCTTTTTTCCCCAATGAATTTCCTGAATAGCATTCCACCTGAATGATTCTTCTCTGGAAAATATCTGAGCAGCCTCAGCTCTATTCATTGGGTACTTTTTAAAAGATTTCCTAGGTCTTTTTGGGTTAGTTGTCATTTATTAAGCCACCTGCTCTGATCCCACTTTCTTGGGGGATCATGACCCCAAATATAGGGAAGTTGCTACCTGCAACCTAGGAAGTGTTTGAGGATGCTGCCACTTGTCTTTTTCCCTCCACCTAGTTCCTTCCACCAGTTTGACCAGTAACCTCTTATTAACAGCTCTCCCATGTTGTTGTCTCCACTTTTTATTTATTAATAATAAAATATTTAGAATTACATTCCACTTCTTTTGACTCTGCCGAGTCATCAGTTCTTACTTAGCATTAAATTTAACATAATGTCTTAGGAAATCAAATTAAAACAATTAACATTATTTTACAAAATTGGGGTATGTGACATCCATCCTCTTGGTTAGAAGAAAGGTGGTAGCAAATGTTGAAGGCCATTGTGGTCTACATAACATGTGAAGGAAGATATAACAGAGCCATGATCTACCATTTTAAATTAATGAACCACTTCACAAGTAAAATCCCACTAAATTTTCCCTTTTACTTACACAGGAGTCTGGGAAAAATGGCACACCAGGTGAAGGCTCATCCCACCAAGATTGCTAGCAGACTGTCTCACCATGGCCTTATCCAACTATTGACACAAGAGTTGTTGAAAAGGAGGAATATTGCATGGCCTTATTTCTTGTTTTGGAATGGATTTGAAATAGGCCTTCAGCCAGAAGAGAAGGGGAAGTCTCTCGTCAAAAAAGTCTAGCACACCAAGGAGTGGGAGAAGAAAGAGAAGGGCTACATCCCCAGTAGTAGAAAAATATCCTCCCTCCTCTTCCAAAGCTAAGAAGGTCAAAAGGAACTTGGATTTCAGTGAGAAGGGCCAAGAAGTTGGAACACGTGACTGAGAATATTTTGAACCTTCCCTACTCAGATTCAGAAGAGGAACCTGAAGAAGGTGTAAACCTAGCTCTATAGATTGTAGCAGTGATTGAATAAATACCATCCCCTACACCAAAAGAGCAAGAGAAACCAGCAAAGAAGGCTTCCTCCAGCAAGCCCAAAACTCAAAGGATAAATCAATTGCTAAGGCAAGTGTATGAGATGGAGATTTTGGAAAGGGAGATAAAGAAGAACAATGTTATATTGACCAAAAGGAATAAGTAGTTGCTTAGTTCCTTCCTGGAGATGAGAGGAAGATGCATCTTTCTAATAAGAAAAAAACTAAGTTTCATGAAGGACAATACCAAATTATATAGGATGATTAAGCTTCAGAGACTGTAGCTGAAGGAGGCTAATCAAAACCCTAGCAGCCACCCCACATTGGAAACCCTAGCTGAAGCTACAATTATCCTTCAGCCTCCAGAAACAAGCAAGGTTGTTGTTAACCCTCCTAGCAGAGAGCATGATGAAGAAGAAACATGAGCAGACAGACCTAAAAGAACATTTTTGAAAGAAACCTAATAATTTTTGGAAAACAGAGCTTTTGGTGACTTAAGCGGACACTGGGGCATTTCATTAGCCACCGAAAGCGCCACTTTCGGTAGCTAACAGGCCTTCAGCTAGAATATAAGGGGAAGTCTCCTGCCAAAAATTCTAGCACACCAAGGAGTGGGAGAAGAAAGAGAAGGGATATATCCCCAGCAGCAACAAAATAGCCTCCCTACTCTTCCAAAGCTAAGAAGGTCAAAAGGAACTTGTATTTCAGTGAAAAGGGCCAAGAAGTTGCAACACGTGACTAACAATATTTTGAACCTTTCCTACTCATATTTAGAAGAGGAGCCTGAAGAAGGTGTAGATCTAGCTCTGTATATTGTAGCAGTGACTGAATAACTACCATCCCCTACACCAAAAGAGCAAGAGGAACCAACAGAGAAGGCTTCCTCCAACAAGCCCAAAACTCAAAGGATAAATCAATTACTGAGGAAAGTGTATGAGATGGAGATTTTGGAAAGGGAGATAAAGAAGAACAATGTTATATCGACCAAAAGGAATAAGCAGTTGCATAATTCCTTCCTAGAGATGAGAGGAAGATACATCTTTGTAATAAGAAAAAACCTAAGGTTCATGAAGGGCAATACCATATTGTATAGGATGATTAGGCTTTAGAGACTATAGCTTAAGGAGGAAAAGCAAAACCCTAGCTGCCACCCCACGTTGGAAACCCTAGATGAAGCTGTAGTTAGCCTTTAGCCTCTAGAAACAAGCCATGTTGTTGTTAATCCTCGTAGTAGAGAGCATGCTGAAGAAGAAAGCTGAGTAGACAGACCTAAAAGAACATTTTTGAAAGAAACCTAAGAATTTTTGGAAAACAAAGATTTCGGTGGCTTAAGTGGATGCTGAGGCAGTTCATTAGCCACTGAAAGTGCCACTTTCAGTAGCTAACGGTTCCGATAGTCTGGACTCTTAACCACAAAAATCAGATAAAGGCATAAAATTAAATTTTGACACACAGGACCAGTTTTGGGTGAACAGGGATGGCTTAGGGACAAAGTATAAAGATGAAGGATGCAAAATAAAGCATTAGGAAAGGTCTGTTTCAGTTTTACTATGACATAATAGCAAAAAGGGTCACCAACACCTGGCTATCAAAGGAAAACAACGACTTAACCAATAGAGGGCCAGTGGCTGTGGTTTCTAGCAATTACCTTAGTTATCTGAAGGTTCATATAGTGAACTAATTCTATAGTTAGTTAGACAAGTAGTTAATTATGGTTTTTAAACCTAATTTTGCAAAAAACAATTATTTTGTTTATTTTTTATTAAATTAGATACAAGTTTTCAGGATCTAAGTATTTTTGTAAAGGCTATAAATCCTAAGACTTATTTTATTGAAAGGGTTTGACTTCGGGGACTTTTAGACCTATACTATTGTCAGCTTCTCATTTTGCTCATGATTTGATATAATCTCTTTTGTTATCATTTGTTCAGCTTCCATTTTTGTCTTTTCTGTGCTTATGCTTGAATGTGTTATTTAGGTTATATTCAAGTTAATTAATGACTGATAACTGTCACCCTATTGGAATGTTGATGTGATTTAAATTATAAGTGCATTCCTCATCATGATTTAGCCATTTATATGTATTTTTTTTTTGTGTAAATCTGCCAGCATGATGGGTTCTCCATCCCCGCACCTTATTGTCAACCTCTGAACAGTGGTAACTAAAATCCTTGTAAGTGATTGAGTTTCATGCATGTCTTGAGAGTGGAAGGTCATATAGGTCACCTGACTTGATCCATATTAGAAAACCCCAAAAACATTGTAAGTTACGAGGCATCCTCGAGCTGCAACCTAGAGGAGTTTCCTGGAGTGATAACAAATTGGCATCGTTGATAGGGAGAGGAGACTGAAGCTCACCTTCCCTGGGAGATGACATAGATCCTGTTTTGATGATAAACAAATCTTGGACACTATTCTGGTGTGATCATCTATCTGGTGAATACATTGAAATAAGGTGGCTTCAAGAAGACCAAGTACCAGAGCAAACCCTTAGGGGCCGCCAGCAACACCGATTTCATATCTAGAAGAGATTCTGAGAAGAGTTAGGGATTCACTAAGGCAGACCAGCAATGTTGCAAAGGAAGCTACATTAGGTATTTCAAGTAATATTTCTTCTATTATTTCTTCTGTTGAAACACTTAGTTCTCAGGAATTTATAAATACATCAGAAAATTCTAGGGTTTGGGCATCTTCAAGCACTACTGCTTGTGAATATCCAATCCCTAGTGACTCCATTGGGATAAGTTTACCACCACCACCTTCTCAACTACTACCTACATCAGTACTTCATTCCTCCACCCTTTCCATACCCATTTCCAATATGGATTCCCCTTAGTTGACCAAAATGGAAAGGATCCTTGTAGCTAGGTATGCCTCTGTAAATTTTCCTAACCCTCTCTAGGCCATGCCCACTGGAGACTACATCAAGTACATGCCTAAGTTCACAAGAGAGGGAGATTTCATAGCTGAAGAACATCTAGAGGAATTTTACAGTTATGCTGAGAAGATTAATATAGATAAGGAAGATGTGTGGACTAGGGTTTTTGTACAAAGCCTAGATGGTCAGGCTAGGAAATGATTCAAAGAACTGCATGCTTGATCAGTAGCATGCATTGAAGCACTAGATGACATATTTATAAAACATTGGGGAGAGAGGAGAGACCACCTCTATTATATCATAGAGTTCAACAACTTAAAAAGAGAAAATGGGGAGTCTGTCTCCAACCTCACCAAGAGGTTCAACAATATGTACAGCAAGATCTCCACCAAAATCAAGCCCACTGATACCTCAGCCAAGATAAATTACGCAAATTCCTTTGACTCATATTTATTCTTTCGTCTTAGAGAAAGGAGGTCTACCTCCTTATCAGTCATGTAGGATGTTTCCCTAGAGGTAGAATCAAACATTGTGGCATCTCCAAAGGTCAAAGGAAAGATAGAAAGGAAGAAGAAGCCAGGAGACCCTATTGGGACTTCTTCATCAGAGAACAAGATTGAAAAAATGACCAAACTATTAGATAACCTGATTGCTGAAATGTCTAAGATAAAAGACTAAGGACAGATACCTGTGAGAGGCAAAGGGCCAAGTGAGTTTGTTACTCGAAACCCTAATTTTTTCCCTTACAGAAAAGGCAACCCCCCATTTCAAATTCTCTGAAGGGAAAGGAATCAAGGGGAAGATCAAATAATAAGAGATCCATTTCAAAATGCTATATTGGAAGAAGAGCCATAATTCACTGAAGAAGAAGGAAAAGATGAAGACAACATACACTGCATGGAGGATGAGGTGGACTATTCTTTTTCGACACAGACAGAATATGAGGAATCCCTACTTGATGAGAAAAGAAGTGAACAAGCTGTATATCAGGCTGATGGTCAGGGAGGGTACAATTTGAGGTTCGGGCTGGTTGCTCCTCTTAAGAAGAATATTGTACCTATCAAACAGCCTACTACACTAGCTAAAAAGTCTCCTATTTTACCAAAGAAGATGGTTGTCATTCCAAAACTATTGCAAAAACCAACACCTTTAGCAAGCCATGACCATGTACAACTCAAAGCTCTAGTACATGAGGTAAGATTTCCTGATAGACTGCATTATTCTTTCAACCTTGAGTTAGAGATTGAGAAATTGAAGATCCCTTTCCCATTAATTGAGCTAATGAAAAATGATGCATTAAAATCTTCCATACTGAATTCTCTTTAGCTAAAGGTGCATATTGATACTGACTTTGTAAATATGCAAGATGACAAACCTATTGTAACCCTAGGCGCCATGATAGAAGACCTAAAGGATTCATTCCCAATTTTCTATATATCCTTGAATATTCATGATAAAGTCCTTTATAACTATGTGCTAGACTCAGGAGCTTTGCATAACCTAATGCCAAAAGTTGTGATGGATGAGCTTGGTCTCGGCATTACAAATCCCTAGCATGATTTGTTCTCGTTTTACTTTAGAAAGGTTAAGTGCCTAGGCCTCATCAAAGACCTTTTTGTAAACCTATCTCAGCTACCTTCAAAAAGCGTCATGATGGACATTGTAGTGGTTGATATCCCTTCCAAATTTGGTCTCTTACTGTCTCGATCATGGATCAAAAGGATAGGTGGTACCCTTTAGATGGAACTTACATATGACACAATCCCCATGTTTGGAGGGGAGACCAAGAGGATTTATAGAGAGAATAACCTTACCTACATCATAAGCAATGAAAGGAATTTAGTAAACCACCCCATCAATGCAGTAGACACCGATTTTGGGTCATGCATTATGCAAATAGATGATTCTCAGCAAACATCAGTCCAGCTTACTAATCCCACCTGTCAGTAGCCTGAGGAAGTGACCACAGTAGTCTAGAACATGTATTTTGATGGGGCTAGCACTCAAAGCTCAGCAGGTGCAGGTGTAGTATTGATCTCTCCATCCAAGGAAAATATTCATCTATCTTATAAGCTTGATTTTAAAACCACTAAAAATATAGCAGAATATGAAGCCTTGCTGCTAAGAGTTAAAGCTTCCAAGGAGATGGGGATCATGTGCATGAGAATTTTTGGAGATGCAGACCTTATTATACAGCAGGTCAACAACACTTTTCAGGAAAAAAATGTAAGACTAAAGGCCTACAAGGACGAGGTATGGAAACTCAAAGACTCCTTTATGTTTTTTGAACTGTCATATATACCTCAGGATTTGAATCACCTGGCTGATTCCCTGGCTGTCTCTGCAAGTATTTTTGTTCCTCCTTTACCTCCCAAGCTCAGCTATAATGTTCGGGTCAAGTACAGAGCTTCCTTGCCAGATAATGTCAAATATTGGAAGGTGTTTGAGAATGATGATGAGCTTAGTAAATTCCTTTAACTAGTAGATGAATTCTCTGATAGACATATAGATCAAGAGAACCTAAACATGGAGGAATCCAAACAACTCAAGTTGAAAGATAAAGTTGTTGATAAGAACATTTTCCAATTACCCAGCAATTATATACCTCGGGGTCTACTACATCTGGAAGAGCTTTTTGATCATAATGACATCCCTTTCAATCCTACCAAAAAGGAACAAGACCCTGCTATCTAAGAGAAAAACATAGGTATCCAAACCCATCCAAAGCTGATAAATCTCTCCACCGAGTTGATTGCTGATTAGAGGTCCAAATTTTGTAGCTTGATAAATGAATTTGCTGATATCTTTTCCTAGGAGTATAGTGACCTGAAAACCTATGACACCAATATC
Organism: Pseudotsuga menziesii; assembly: GCA_001517045.1. Lineage (NCBI taxonomy): Eukaryota > Viridiplantae > Streptophyta > Pinopsida > Pinales > Pinaceae > Pseudotsuga > Pseudotsuga menziesii. The sequence goes on along the minus strand of LPNX010551650.1, from coordinate 246,509 downwards.
ATCCAGCACAGGATTCCTTCGAAGAAAGACACCATCCCTTTCAAGCAGAAGCTGAGATCCATCAGTCATCTCCTACTACCTGTAATTGAAAAAGAAATCCATAAGCTCCTCAAAGCGAAAATCATAATCTCCCTCAAGTATTTCAAGTGGATTGCAAACCTAGTGGTGGTAAGGAAGAAGAATGGGGAAATTTGGTTGTGTGTGGAGTTTAAAAACTTGAATAAATGTTCCAAAAAGGACAACTATCAACTGCCTAAGATGGAACACCTATTGCAAAGGGTCTCAGTGGCTAGGGTTATGTCATTTCTGGATGGCTTCTTCGAATACAACCAAGTTGCTATGCACCCTGATGACCAAGAGAAGACTGCTTTTACCACCCCCTGGGGCACTTTCATGTATGCTAAAATGCCATTTGGGCTGATGAATGTTGGGGATACTTTTCAAAGAGCCATGGACCTAGCTTTTGTAGGGTTGAAAGATAAATTTGTGCTTATATACTTGGATGACCTATTTGTTTACTCTCACAGACATCGCGACCATTTGGAGCATTTACGGAGGGTATTTCTAAAGTGCAGAAGGTATGGAATATCACTCAATCCTAAAAATTCCTAGTTTGCACTCAATGAAGGGAAACTCCTAGGTCATATAGTGTTAGCTGAAGGTGTAAAGATTGATCCAGTAAGGGTGGAAGCAATCTAGAAGCTATCCATACCGATGTCAAAAAGGGACATTCAGTCCTTTCTAGGTAAGATAAAATTTGTCAAGAGGTTCATCCCTAATTTCTTCGAGCTGGTAAAGCACATAAGAGCCATGGTGAAAAAGGATGCAGAAATAATATGGACTGACTAGGTAAGAATCTCTTTCGAAGACATCAAGAAGGCTATCATGGAGGTCCCAACCTTGATTAGTCCTGACTATACCAAGAGTTTTTATATCTTCTCCTTTGCATCCTATGACACAGTGGCAGTTGTGCTGTTACAAAACGATGATGAGGGTTTCAATCATCCAATTGCATTCTTCAACAAAACCTTGAGAGATGCTGAGTTGAAGTATGATCCAATTGAGAAACAGGCTTATGCTCTCATCAAGTCATTGAAGACCTTTAGGGTTTACATTCTTCATGCAAAAGTTCTTTCCTATGTCCCTTCAGCTGTTGTGAAGGATGTTTTGACTCAGCCTGACATTGATGGAAAGAGAGCTAAGTGGATTTCCAAGATCATTGAGTTTGATATAGAGGTAAATCCTACTAATCTAGTAAAGAAACTAGGTCTGGCCAAATGCATGGCTAAAGAAAACTGTGAACTAATGGGGATAAACTTCACCTTTGTCAAATCAACAAAATGGAAAACTGTGGTAGCCACAAAATTAGATCAAGATCAGAATGACATTCCACCAGTGGCTGAAAACCTATCTTCATGTGAGTGGTACTCAGGTATTATTCATTTTTTGCATAAATTAGAAGTTTTCCTCTCGATGTCACTCCTAATCAAGCACGAGCTCTTAAATTAAAGTCTGCTAAGTTTTGCATAATTGACAAACTGTTGTACTGGAAAGATCTATCTAGAGTTTTGTTTAGATGTCTAGATAAGGAAGAATCAGATCAGGTAATGCACTACTTTCACTCCAGCACATGTGGGGGCCACCATTATTGGAAGACCACAACCCACAATATATTGAGGGTAGGATACTATTGGCCTGTCCTTTTTGATGATGTATGTACTTTTGTAAGGGCCTATGACCAGTGCCAAATATTTATAGGGAAGCAGCAGTTCAAATTGTATGTAAATAATCTCTACCTTGCAATGGCACCCTATGTGTTTGTCCACCAGCCCTTGTAGACCCATCAGACGGACATCTGTCATGCTGAAAGACACCACCTGTGCACAAAAATATGTTATCAAGATGTGTACAAGAATATATATATATGTTTATATAGAGTTCAGCATGAAATTAATAACATTTGAATTTACCTGACGATGACCTTAGGTATTGTGGATGCATAGTAGCCAAAATTGCTTCACGCTGAAGCTGTAAAGTTGTGCCTGATAAGAATTTTCCACATATTAAAAAGCATTCCAAATAATAATTCCATTCAAAATTTATGAAAACAATATCTATCTAGTAGTGGCATCCTATGTGTTTGTCCACCAGCCCTTGTAGACCCCTCAGATAGACGTCTTTCATGCTGAGAGCCACCACCTGGGTGCAACAAGATATTAGGTTTAGATGCGTAAAAGAACATTTATTTTTATATATACTTGACTATGAATTGAATAACAATGAAATTTACCCGACGATGACCTCTGGGTATGTCACTACATAGTATCCAAGCTTGCTTCACCCTCAAGCTATGAAGTTGTGCATGATAATAATTTTGCACAGATTAAAAAACATGCCAGACAATAATTCTAGTGAAAATGTACATTTAAAAAATTTCTCTACCTGGAAATGGAATATCTAAAGAATAAGACACTAAACATGTCCTATGTGTTTGTCCATCGACCCCTATAGACCCCTCAGATAGACGCTTGTCATGCTGAGATCCAGCGCCTGGGCACAAAAAAATCTTAGATTTAGATGTGTAAAAGAAGATTTATTTTTATATATACTTGACTATGAATTGAATAACAATGAAATTCACCGGATGATGACCTCTGGGTCTGTCATTGCATAGTAGCCAAGCTTGCTTCACCCTCAAGCTGTGGAGCTGTGCATGATAAGAATTTTGAAGAGATTAAAAAACATGTCAAAATTAAATTTACCAAATTCAACATTGTGCACCTGTTCATGCTGAGAAATTCTCACATTAAAATCATTTCAAAGCATGCCAAAGAAGATAAATATATTTTTGGATACAATGATTCCTCGAGTGACATATTTAATGGGGATGCAAGATACACATCTAATGGTAGACCTCACCAAATGAACATCATGACACAAAATTCAGTCCCCAAGGATGGTTATGCATGCGAAACTAGAGTGAAACACATCACGTGGTCTTCATTTGGAAGCCCTATAAAATTATGTTGTTGATTAAGAAACACATCTTACTTGAGATAAGATAGGCTTTCTTGGAAATTTCTTTCCCTTGTTTGCAAAAATGAGCACAAAACGAGATTGTAAAATCATTGGAAATTTTGTTAGATACATGTCCCTATACTTCAAAATTATAGGACAAAAGTGGTGTCCCAAAAAGTTGTTACCCTCGCCACCAGAGTTCAAATCCCACTTTCTGGAATGTTTCCTCTTAGTGAGCTGAATTTTGATTAGCTATACATTATATATTCATGAGTTGTTAACATGGCCTTATGCTCTGAACAATATAGGCTTTACCCTGCATATCATCCTTGGAATGAGAGGAACTGTCCAGGAGGTTCCCTCCCAAATATGTTTCATAGAAAAGAATTTTGACAAACATTTAGTGGAAAATTACCAAATATAACAAAAAATACCTAAATTCCTTTAAATATTAAATTAGATGAATTGGTCATCTACCAAAAACATGAGCTTCAAGAGTATTTATTTCTACGCATCTTCCCACTATGTCTTAAACCAAAGATTACTATTTTCTACTTGAGTTTCAAGAGTATTTTTTCTACTCGTCTTGCCACTATCTTTGAAATGTTCCTAAAAGTGACATGCAAGGAAACCCTCAAAATGGCATGCATGCAAACTGTAAAAGTGACATGCATGCAAACCCTAAAGTGACATGCATACCCTAAAAGTGACATGCATGCAAACCCTAAAACTGACATGCAAAACCTAAAAGCTATATAAGAAGGTTAGTTGAACCAAAAGGGTATCATTATTATTATTCATCTTTTGGAAACACATTCTGGGAGCTCGGTGAGCTACTTAAGGTTAGGACAGATCACCCTGAACTAATTGGATTCGGTGGTGAAATCTATACAACCTAACCAATTGCTAGGGTGAATCATCTAGATTCACCATTGTGTACTTCATTGATTGAATAGGAATTTTTGAATACAATGATTCCTCAAGTGACATATTTAATGGGGTAGCAAGATACACATCTAATGGTAGACCTCACCAAATGAACATCATGACACAAAATTCATTCCCCAAGGATGGTTAACCATGCAAAACTAGAGTGAAACGCATCACGTGGTCTTCATTTGGCAGCCCTATAAAATTATGTTGTTGATTAAGAAACACATCTTACTTGGGATAAGAGAGGATTTCTTGGACATCTCTTTTCCTTCTTTGCAAAAATGAGCACAAAAATATACTGTGAAATTATTTGACATTTTGTTAGATACATGTCCCTATTCTTCAAATTATAGGACAAAAGTGGTGTCCCAAAAAGTTGTTACCGTCGCCACCGGAGTTCAAATCCCACATTCCGGCATGTTTCCTCTTAGTGAGATGAATGATTATTAGCTATACATTATCTATTCATGATTTGTTAACATGGCCTTGTGCCCTAAAAAATATAGGGTTTACCCTGAGTACCATCCTTGGAATGAGAGGAACCGCCCAGGAGGTTCCCTCCCAAATATGTTACCTAGAAAAGAATTTTGACAAACATTTAGGGGACAAATTACCTAATATAACAAAAAAAACCTAAATTCCTTTAAATATTAAATTAGATAAATTGGTCAGCTAACAGAAACATGAGATTCAAGGGTATTTATTTCTACTCATCTTGCCACTATGGCTTACACCCAAGATTATTATTTTCTACTTGAGTTTCAAGAGTATTTTTTTCTACTCGTCTTGCCACTATCTTTGGAATGTTCCTAAAAGTGACACGCATGCAAGCCCTAAAAATGGTATGCATGCAAACCCTAAAAGTGACATGCATACAAACCCTAAAGTGACATGCATACCCTAAAAGTGACATGCATGAAAACCCTAAAATTGGCATGCATGCAAACCCTAAAATATATATAAGAAGATTGGTTGAACCAAAAGGGTATCATTGTTATTATTCATCTTTTGGAAACATGTTTTGGGAGCTCAGTGAGCTACTTAGGGTTAGGGAAAATTTCCTTGAACTAGTTAGATTTGGTGGCGAAATATATACAACCTAACCAATTGCCAGGGTGAATCATCCAGATTCACCATTGTGTACTTCATTGATTGAATAGGAATTTTTGAATACAATTATTCCTCAAGTGACATATTTAATGGGGAAGCAAGATAAACATCTAATGGTAGACCTCATCAAATGAATATCATGACACAAAATTCACTCCCCAAGGATGGTTATGGATTCGAAACTAGAGTGAAACACATCCCGTGGTATTCATTTGGCAGCCCTATAAAATTATGTTGTTGATTAAGAAACACATCTTACATGGGATAAGAGAGGCTTTCTTGGATATCTCTTTTCCTTCTTTACAAAAATGAGCACAAAACCATAATGTGAAATCATTGGACATTTTGTTAGATATATGCCCCTATTCTTCAAAATTATAGGACAAAAGTGGTGTCCCAAAAAGTTTTTACCCTCACCACCGAAGTTCAAATCCCACTTTCTGGCATGTTTCCTCTATTAATTCTTGCACATGATCTAGGAACTAAGAATCAATCTCATGAAAGAATAATCAACAAATACTCATGAAATGGTGTTAATCGGAACCAGAATGGTCTCCTCTCTGTATATTCAATAAACAAATGAATGGTTACAATACCAATGTCAAGCGATAGCTTGAATCAATGAGAAATTTGAATACCTAAGGAGTGAGTCTAGCTTAACTGACTCTAAACCATTGGTTCACACTCAGTTAACCACTTGACCAAAACCCTAATTGACTGACTAAACCCTAAATGAAGTCAGAGTGCAATAAATTACTGAATCTCAACTAAAGGAGATCAAACACATGTCATAGCAAGCCAACCATCAAGTGCTAGTGCTCCATGACTTCAATGAACCTAGATGAGGTTAATTGGAGCTGAACTGACCATCAGAAGTTGGTGGAGGTGCCCTGTTAACTCTAGATCATTAAATAATAATAAATAATCATTAAATAATATATTTAATGAGAGGAGGCACCTTAACTGACTTTTTGAACTGATTGTAACCACCAGTTAGCAATTAGGTGTATTAATATCACTCAGATCACCCCCGGAGTGCTCCAGTTAGCCTCCTTGACTGTAGGAGAAGGCTAAGTTATCCTCCTTGACTGTAGGTAGGCATGGCTGTGACTGGATGATGGCAATTAATGCTCCATTGATGTCAATTAATGTCAATTATACTTAGGATAGTGGTTTAACTAGGCCAATTCGACCAAAAAGAGTGTGTATGATGGTAAATGTCTCCAACACCCCCCCTTAAGCTATACTCAGGAAGAGTTAGAAAAAATAGATGCATAAAAATGATAGGGCCCCGAGAAAAAGGGCCATAGGTCACCCTGTATAATAAAGTAACTGCTTAATATAACCAAGGAAATGGGGAAAGCCTCATGGGAAAAATACCCCCCCTCAAACTAAGCAGTAAATCAAGAAATGGTTCTTTTATGCAGCAGAATCCTAAGACTGTGCATGTGAACCTCTGAATCCAAACTAAATGAATATGTCTATAGGAATCTTCCACTTTGGAATAAGAACAATGCACTCAACTGAATCAGAAATATAAGCAGTTGCACGGTGAAAACTGGACCCATGTAGAGCAACTGAAATCATTTGAAGAGAGAGAAAAGGTTCTTGAGGATTTGAACCATGTGTGGAACACTCAATAAACTGATATGTTGCAGCCTTGAACAGAAAACCATGAGTGGTAAAATCAGCCCCAATGTTTAGGAGCAAGTGTCCAAGCGGATGCAGAATGTCTTCCTCTTTACTAGTTCTGTGAGGAGATGAGCTTGTGACCAAAGGTAGAGAATCCCTGGGAATTTGGAGAGCGAATGCTTGAGCTCCATAATATGATATAGATTCAGAAATATATAATTATTCAAAAAATAAAATATCAGCAACCTCATAAGAGGAAACTAACACCAAATCCCCATAAGCAAATTTGAAGAAGAATTGCGGTACTTGATTTTTCACACCGGAATTGGTGAGAGCAGCTACAAGCATGACTGAAAGCTCTTGGATTTTAAAATATGAACAAAATAATATCATATCAGAATAAAAATCAGATCTAAATAAGTTCACAACAGATCCAAAACTGTGAAATGAAATCAAATCCCCAGCAGCAATTTCGAAGGAGACTTGCGGTACTTGTTTCTTCACACCATTGATGAGAACAGCTACAAGCAGTACTGAAGGTTTATGAACCTGAAATTTTAAACCAAGAAATATCAGATAAGATCCAAATAATATCATATCATATCCAATAATTTTCATATCATATCAAAAATTATGGTCAACCGAGACGGTGGATGCACAGTTGTCTTTTTCTTCAAAATTTTGAATTTTGGTGCATGCAATCCTACAGGATTTTGCTGGAAGATCTAGATCATGGGGAGTGAATGTGTCGCTCTTATAATCTGATATTTATTCCAAAATATCCAATTTTTTACATATTTTCACACCAATAGCAACATTAGAGGGAGAAATATCAAATTTCTCTTCACTTTCGAAAGCAATTACTGGTAAATTTTGCACAAAATTCAAAGGAAAAGCACTGGTGAATGTTTGCATGGAAGTGCAGCAGTATTTTTCTTCAATATTAGAGATTTGAATGTCTTCTTCTATTTCAGCAATATGAGAATATGAGATATCAAAGATCTCATGAACTTCAGGAGCATCAAGAGAAGGAGTCACTGCATGGAGACTTTCTTCAATTTGAATTGAATGTGTAGAAGATTCTGCTTCATCTTCATCTTGAACAACTTCATCAAAGAGAGTAGAGGCTGAGAATTTTGAGTGAAGAACTCTTGTGGTGCTGGATGTGATCTCCAAAGTACTATTATGATCCTCATTGTGCTTTCCAAAGGTTCTGTCCAATATTGTCCAGACTTCCTTTGGGTATTTAGCAGAACCAATAATAAGGTAGTACAAGCTAGGAGAAAGGGCCAGACATATTGCTCCAAAAGCTCTATCACCATCATTTATCCAGTCATTATCATTCTCATAATACTCTTTTCCAAGTCCAATAGACACCTTATAGAGACCTCATCTCTTCAGATATGCAATCATCTTCAACTTCCATTCCGAATACCTTGTGAATGGGGTGAGAAGAGGGATTGATGAGTCCATTCGAATTTGTACCTGTTAAAACCTACAAATCAAAACAAAAGGGGCACCGTAAGGTTGGAAAGCATGCACATTTTAGGCTTTCATCACACCCAGCATAGTCAATCAAGCAAGCTTGATCAACAAGTTCTTTACTTGGGGTATTAAGTGGTAATCCTTGCCTTCTGGTGCAGTGCTAGATTTTTGAGCTATTGCTCAAATTTCATTGAGAAATCTATCGAAAAGCATGTTTTTGAGAGATATATCTTTGATCCACCGTATGCTTTGATACCATATTAATTCTTGCATATGATCTAGGAACTAAGAATCAATCTCATGAAAGAATAATCAACAAATACTCATGAAATGGTGTTAATCGGAACCAGAATGGTTTCCTCTTTGTATATTCAATAAAAAAATGAATTGTTACAATACCAATGTCAAGCAATAGCTTGAATCAATGAGAAATTCTAATACCTAAGGAGGCAATTCGAAATCAATGAGTGAGTCTAGCTTAACTGACTCTAAACCATTGGTTCACACTTAGTTAACCACTTAACCAAAACCCTAATTGACTCAGTAAACACTAACTGAAGTTTGAGTGCAATAAATGACTGAATCTCAACTGAAGGAGATCAAACACATGTCAGAGCAAGCCAACCATCAAGTGCTAGTGCTCCATGACTTCAATGAACCCCGATGAGGTTAACTGGAGCTGAAATGACCATCAGAAGTTGGTGGAGGCTCCCTATTGATCCAGATCATTAAATAATAATAAATAATCATTAAATAATATATTTAATGAGAGGAGGCACCTTAAATGACTATTTGAACTGATTGTAACCACCAATTAGCAATTAGGTGCATTAATATCACTCAGATCACCCTCGGAGTGCTCCAGTTAGCCTCCTGGATTGTAGGAGAAGGATAAGTTAGCCTCCTTGACTATAGGTAGGAGTGGGTGTGATTGGATGATGGCAATTAATGCTCCATTGATGTCAATTAATGTCAATTATACTTAGGATAGTGGTTTAACTAGGCCAATTTGACCAAAAAGAGTGTGTATGATGGTAAATGTCTCCAACATCCTCTTAATGAGTCGAATGTTGATTAGCTATACATAATCTATCCATGAGTTTCTAACATGGCCTTGTACCCTAAACAATCCATGGTTTACCTTGAGTACCATCCTTGGAATGAGAGGAACTGCCTAGGAGGGTTCCTCCCAAATATGTTACCTGGGAAAGAAAAATGAGAAACATTTAGAGAAGAAATTACCTAATATCACAAAAAATACCTAAGTTCCTTTAAATATTAAATTAGATAAATTGGTCAGCTACCAAAAACATGATCTTCAAGAGTATTTATTTCTACTCATCTTGCCACTATGGATTACACCCAAGATTACTATTTTCTACTTGAGTTTCAAGAGTATTTTTTCCTACTCATCTTTCCACTATCTTTGGAATGTTACTAAAAGTGACATGCATGCAAAATGTTACAGCTGATTTTACCACACATGGTGAATCACACTTTTATGGCCTTCCCTGTCCCTTTGCGGACTCTTTAGACCCCATGTGTTACAGAGAGAAATTCCTATGGCTTGGGGTACCACAACAGAAAACTTGACTCCATAAATCGATCCTTTCCTATATGCAAGAGAAATCAAAGATCTAACACTAAAGGATCAAGATTCATACCTTATTCTGGACGGTTGATGTAGATCCCCATTGAGCTTTCCAACTCCATCTTGTATTGGTAAATTTATCCCTCAACAATCAACAAACAAGACAAGCATGTTATATATAATTGTGTTAGCTCTAATCTAGCATATATAATCAATAACATATAAGCATTCGAAATCATCCATGGATAAAATACTTATTCAAATACACATTATTGGACAGGAAAAGATATTTCTATTTAATATAAAAACAGATATTACAATAGATACAACCTTTGTCGGCATGTCTGTGAATCAAAGAAACTGAGTCCCCCACTTGGGCCTCCACCACTTCAATCCTCCATCTCTTGATAGCAAGCTCACAAGAAAAAGGAAAGCTTGGGAAGAACACAAAAGTGCTCAAAGGGAGAAAGGGATGCAAACTCAAGTATAAGCTCTGACAACAATGGAATATGGTTTCTTTTCTCTCAATTCTCTCGTATGCTTCAATGTATCCAAAGGGTTCCTTATATATCTCCTCAATGGGGCAATGAAGGGTCAAATCTGAGCGATCTTAAGGCATATGGAAGGCCAGGAGACAAGTGAGTCAAATCCACATCAAGGAAAACTCTAAAAGAATTTGGCCTTTTGCACACATCCCGATGTACATGGTTTTAGAGGTCAAACCTGCGTATATACACGAGAAAGGGATTAAAAGTTCAATATGGAAATTTAAGCATGTTTTTAGGGATGATCTTGGAAACATCAAAGGTATAAAAATGGTCCATGGGGTATAAAGAGTCTGTAGAGGGACAAGGAAGGTCATAAAATTGTGATTCACCATGTGTGGCAAAATCAGCCATAAAAGATGCCCCCTAATGTGTGAGGTCAAAGGGGTCATACGATGGCCGAAATACATTATAAGTCCATCCCAAAAAGGAAGTGATGAAGAACCCAGTTGAAGACCAATCACCCAATCAGCATAGTACAATGATACAACTCTGCATATAACTACGAGTACATATAGCAGTCCCAGATACATAATAGTAAAATGGCCATGTATAGGTATGATACAAGATATGACATGAGTGTTCATCGCCACGTACAATATACATGGATCAGAATCTCCATCATGAAGATACACAAAGGATCATGATCTCCATAATGGGTGGAAATGTCTAACATATACTAGAATCAAGTCACGAGAGCTGAAATCTCATGAACACTAGCATGATCAAGGAGGTAGCATATAAGAGATGCCACCAATCTAGAAGGTCTTCTACACATACACTACAAGTACATGTCCTACTATGTGAATAGAGGTGTTGAGGTTGAACATAGTATTCCATTGTCTGATTATCGATCATTGATGTATACCGTTAACAGATGCAAGATCACCCACCGATAACAAAAATGGGAATCAAGGTACTAGAGTGCAAACTAACAAGTGTGAATAAATGTGTTGAGGTTGAACACTTGAGAGAATCCATTGATCAGGGGACATTGATGTATTCCCAAAAAATTGTTGATGGCAAGATAACCTGGCACTGATGACTTCAAGTCTCAAGGCACTCGAAAATGACTCTAGATTCCTATCCCAGAATAAATGATCTGAATTTGATGGGATGAAATCTGCTGGAAGGAGGGAATTAAGGCATCCCCCATCATCAAACATGAGGTACTCAGCAAAGCTATATAATGTGGAAGGACTCAATCATAAGGTGCACGAACCAGTAACTGTACTGGGAATGGTCGACATGCGAAGTCAAGATAACTGAGGAATGGCCCACTCAAGTTTCAAATTCCTTCAAACAAGAGCATAAAGGAAAATGGTGACTGAATGTAGGAAGCATAGACTCAATATACAAAATTGGGACATCTCTGTGACACAGGAGGCATCAACAGAGGATCCATAGGGACTGGAAGCTTAACCAGTCAGTGGAGATAAACTCAGATAAATGAGTATAGCTCCTAAAGTCAAACTATAAACCCAACCAATGGATGTGATATACAGTGCTCTGTTCAAAGGCAACACGACTCGACAACTACCAAATATAACATCTTTCCTTGTCTGGATTTTTGGTTTTTAAAATTTTTTTTTGGACTTTTTCAAATATTTAAAAAGATTGAAAAATAATAAAACTGCTTTAAAGTTATAGAATAGGAGGAGACGAGTGTCAAATGGGAAAACAAACTAGTTCCAAACAGTGGAACATACCTATGCACAATGCAAAGACACATGTGTAGGATAGCAACACTCGGGGAAAGACCCCTCCCGGTAAAAGGGAATCAAGCTGCAAAATATATATATAATGGATTTGCATGGATAGAAATGAGACAATCTTGGGATATATGGCTAAAACTCGAAGTCAGGGAAGCCAACATAAGGCACCCAATAAGGCAGGAAAATCTCATGATAATGCAATTACAACTTGACAGAAGGGAGTCCTGAGGGAATAGGCCAGCAAAAGATCAAGAGGAGTATGAGGCTCTTGCGAAATGTCATGGTGGTACTATACAACGAACTCCCACACCCTAAAGAACAAACTATTGGCATGGGCACCAAATGAAAATAAGGAGCTAACTAGGGTACCCATGTAAGGTCAAGCTCTACCATTCACATCATGTCACTTCTAAAATAGCAAGAAGGTTCCGTGACATGATAGAATGGGTTCATACCTAAGGTTATAATGAAATAGTCATAAGGTCATGCAAAATGAAAATGGAGGTAAATCCTAACCTATATGCTAGTTTAAACATCATACCTGATATAGGCACGAACGAGTGAAAACAATGGTCGAAACGATGCTCAAAAAGGTCTCCTACATCATATATTAGTCAAAAAATGGTCCAATAGGATTAGAAACGGTCCAAACTAAAGAAAAAGGGGGTAAAAATTAGAAAAATTTCTATAAATATTAAAAAATTCAAAACATTATATAACATTTGAAATTTTTACCCAATTGAGCTTAGAACTTCAAACACGAATTTCGGGAGATCTAGCTGGCGGAATCCGAAACCGTTTTCTCTAGGTAATTACCCATGCCCTGCTCTTTAATTTTCATGGAAATGTTTTCAAATTCCATGGTCTAATTTTGATTCTATGCCATCCTAAAGTGCGCGCCATGGCCCATGCAGAAATTGAGGATTTTTTCGCGTATAGGGCTAGTTATACGTAGAAAAAGACCTCAAAGTCGCGTACATATGCAGTTTTTTAGCAAACAGTCACATATGAGGTCACATTCAAGGTTTTCTAAGACTTATAATGACCCAAACTCGAATTCAATGTGTAGAATGGTTCTAGAATGGAGAGAACGTGAGCAAAGGGATGTAGAAGAGGAAGTAAGGGCTGATCTAATGGCTCATCAAGCTTTACGTTCGTGTGAGCTCTACATGTTTTGGTGTCTTGGTGGCTTAAGGGCCAAATCAAGACTATTGTAGATGCTAGTAGATTACTGGGATCCTGACTCAAAGTCTTTCCAAATAGACAAGATTTCCCTCACCATAGAAGTGGAGGACATATACTTTATCACTGGATTGTCTCGACCGTGGGAAGCGGTAAACCTACGTTCTCACAGGCCCGGAGGTGGTCTCACTATAGATGAGTACATAGTAGTGTATTTTTATCCAGACATGAAAAAGTTTGGGATTCAGATCCCAACTGACTCCATACAGGTGCTAGGCCTAAAGGCCATTCTACTGACACTTGACAGGATAGCAGGGCTAACATCACTCCACCAGGCCTTGCAGCCTCTGATGTTCTATGCAGTGGAGTGCATGAGGCCCACAGTTTATGATTGGAGTCCAACATTATTGAGCAACATGAAACAATAGCTTGGTGACTACAAAATGGGCAGGGTGTGAAACTTCGATTTCAGCAGCATACTGAGCACATTCTTCTTTGAGCGTGTTCTGAGATCTAGCACTAGAGTTGACGTTCCTCTTCATGGGGTTCGAGATATGGCCCAACATCATTGGGCAGATGCGATCCACAGACTAGGTGGAGGTAGGGTGTCCAAACCCTATCCATCTGATTTATTTCCATGGTGATGACGACAGATAGTTGTCATCGATGATTACCCCTATGCGGGGATATATTTCTAGGGAGACCCCACCATGCCACTACCACCAGGATTGGCATACGGTGACATTGGTAATGAATCCAAACCCTCTTTTTAAAAATTTTGAGTTATTTAAATTTTTTAGTGTTTTTTGATATATGGAATCAAAAAGACATGTTTTGCATGATGACACATAGTGACATCCTATCATATGCATGAAAGTGTAGGACCACGTCGGCATAAAGGATTTTTTTGTCATAGATGGAGGGGAAGAGGAGATGACATTACGGGTGTGGATGCAGAGTAGATGCTCCAAAGAATTCATACCAACTTCATGAGGCTGACACACAGAGTACCCATGGTGCAAGTCGAGGACTTTCCTGAGGCCATGCAACGCCAGGTGGTGGGTGTACCATGAGCATGGGTGCGGTTATTTCGACAGCTAGATAGAGATGTGGTGACATTCCACAATCATAAACCCCCTCCTACTTCCCAATATTAGATAGCTAGAAGTGATACATTTTGTACTACCGTGTATTTATATTTTTGTGGCTCGGAAGCCCCATTTTTATATTATGACACTTATATATTATCACATTTTGGATGTTTATAAAAAATTTTATGGTGATCGATTGATTTATTTACATGTGTAAAATTGTATGTTTGTGATGAGCTTATTGTCTATGAAACAAATGCCAATCTAACACATAGTTAGCATTTCAGTCAGGAACTTGATTATTAATTCTTGGAACATGTATGTATGTTATATTGTCAAATTTTCGTTCTAACAATCTCACACACAAGAATATTCATAATAAAGTTGGATCCCTAACATGATACAAGCCGTTAAGCTATGACACTACTAACTCTGAATCAAGACGTACCTCAACAGATAGAACACCATGTAAAATGGCATCCCATAGAAGCTCGATAATGACACTATACTCAGCAACATTGTTTGAAGAGGGCCGTAAACATACACCTCTTGAAGACAATACCTAACCCGTAGGAGTATAAATCACCCAAGCAGCAGAGGCTGAGTGTTGAGTGTGATGGCTCACACCATCCGTGAATCCTATAAATATGGAAGACTCCATTGACATCTTCCATAAGAAACAAAAGCTAATCAACAAACCTGATCACCAGAAGAAAAGACCTAACTATGCGAAATAATGTACAATAATATACAATAGTTAGCCCTGGCTGAAAATCAGGCATAGTACTTTTTAAGATAGATCCCATTTCTAGGCTCTGCCAAGGTTTCCCCCTCATAATCTACTAGCTCATAAGTGCCCTTCTCTAAGACACATTTAAAAACATAAGGACCATGCCACATGGGGTTGAATTTTCCTACCCCCAAGGGTTCTTTAGCTTGGTCCCACAAAAGGACCAAATATCTTCACTAAACCTCCTTGGATGGAAAGATTTATCATACTGGACCTTAACACGATGCTTATTCACTTCTATAATGACCAAGGCATCACGGTGTTGCTCATCAAGTTGCTTTAGGTGGACCAAATGCTCCTCCAATGGGGAAGTGTCTGGCAAGAGCTCTATGGCTAGCTTCAAAGAAGGGATCTCACACTCAACCGACAATACCAAATCCACTCCATGTTCAGGATGATATGGAGAAAAACCCATGGCAGTCTTAACAGTGGCTCTATAAGCCCACAAAGCAGGATATAACATGATGTGCCAATTGGTCTTGCTTTGTGTGATGGTTCGTTGGAGAATGGATTTGAGTGATTTGTTCACTGCTTCAATCTGTTGATTCGCTTGAGGATAGTAAGAAGAGGAATGCTCCTACTTATACCCTAACTTCAAGGCCAACTCTTCCATCATACGATTCTGAAAGTTCCTACCATGGTCAGTGACAAGCTCTTTCGAAATACGAAATCAAGTAATAACCTGGTTGAATACGAAGTGTGCAGATGTCTCACCGTCGGATTTAACTATAGGCATAGCCTCAGCCCATTTCATGAAGTAGTCAACAGCCACTATGATATGATGATTCCCCCTAGTTTAAGCTAGGTTGCAATCCATAAAATCAAGCCCCCACTTAGTGAAGGGATCAGTGATGATAATGGGATGTAATGGGGCAAGACGTAAGAGTATATTACGTGCAAACTCCTGGCAAGGGTGGAACTTGTTGACCGCATTGACACAATCTTTAAAGATGGACGGCCAGAAATAACCCGCTCTCAAGATTTTTTGGGATGTAGAAAGCCCAGATAAATGACCACCACATGCCCCTCCATGGCAATCATTTAGCACAAGCTCAACCTCCTCATGAGATAAACAATGACGTAAAATGGAATCTACCCCAAGGCGGTACAATGTGTTATCCATTATGAGGTAATTCTTGGATACGTGACGTAACCGTTGTCGTTCATCCTATGAAAGGTGAGTGGGGACCTTTAATGTTTATAAATATATGATAATATCTCTATACCATGGGTCCAAAGTTGAGATCAAGAAGATGTACTCATCAACAAACGTATCTTCACAAGATTCCTCCTCCTCCTCGCTTGGGAAATCCAATATAAGCTCTGCAAAAATTAATGATTTCTTCAATTTTGCCAAAACAAACTTGAGATCAAATTCTTACAAGATGACAATCCATTTAGTATACTTTCCCCCGATCATCCTTCTACTGAGGATGAACTGAAACGGATTGACATGGGCTACAACCAAGGTCTGGTGAAGGAGAATATAGTGTCTCAATCATTGAGCTGCACGAATGGTATGTAAGGAAAGCTTCTCAACATGGGAATAATAGATATCTGAATCAATAAGGTTCTGACTCAGATAATATATGACATGCTCTTGGAGCTCCTCATCCTCTTGAACCAAAACCATACCAATCATCTCCATAGATGCGACCACATAAAGTAGAAAGTCATGGCTATAGTCAGGTGTACTAATCACCGAGCCCAATGCTAAGGATCACTTAAACGCATCAAAGGAATCCTGGGCTTGCTCATCCCAGTAAAATGTAGTGTCCTTCTTCAAAAGACACATAAAGCCTCTAGTCAAATTGGCAAAGTTGACAACAAATCTCTGTAAGAAGTTTGCCATGCCTTGCAAACATTGAAGATGTCTAATGTTCTTCAGGGGAGACAACTAAAGTATTTCCTCAACCTTCAAAGGGTCAACTCTTATACCCTCCTTGGAGACAATGAATCCTAATAAGCGACCAGACTTCATGCAAAAGATGCACTTGTGATGATTTAATCTGACCAAATATTGGTGTCACCTTTCGAACACTAATCTCAAATGGTAGGAATGATGCATTCTCATATGAGACTGAGTAGCAAGGTCATCCAAAAAGACTTCAATAATCTATTTGAGATTATGGAAGATCAAGGTCATAGCCCACTAAAAAGTGGCTCCTGCGTTTTTAAGGCCAAAAGGCATTTTCCGATATGCAAAGTTTCCCCAAGGACAAATAAAGGAAGTATTATGTTGGTCCTTAGGTTTAATCTGTATCTGATTGTATCCATAAAATCCAACCATAAAGGAAAATACCTCACTTCCCACACAGTCATCCAAAATTTGATCAATAAACGGTGTGGGGAAATTGTCCTTAGGACAAGCATGATTCAAGTCACGAAAATCAGTGCATATGCGGATCGTTCCCTACTTCTTATCAACTGGAATGGGATTTGAAACCCACTCCATCAAGGGAACGAGATAGATAAAAATGGCATTCAACATTTTTTCTATCTCAGCCTTAATCGTGGGTGCTTTCCTAGGATTCACCGCACACAAGCGTTGTCTAACAGGTTTAGCTTTGGGATAAGTTTTAATCTCATGTTCAACAATGCGAGGGTCGATACCTGGCATTTCATCATAAGACCAAGCAAAGATATCACAAAATTCTTTAAACAGCTCAGTGTACTCTTGAATCTCAGCATGGGAACATTCTACCCCAATATAGACATTCTCAATCTTGCCAGGATCACGAGATATATTGATAGGAATGGTAGGAGATTTGTTTTCCATGTTTCTATCAACCATCCTACTAGGAGAGCTTAATGGAACCAAAAGACTACCAATTCTCTCACTAAGAACCTCCCTAAAGTCCTCACACTCTAAATGGTCAAGCTCAGGAAGAAAATAAGATCTATGATGCAACTCCTCCCAAGGTGGCTCAACCTGAGACATTGCCTCAATAATAGCTTCATAAGAAGGAAAAACACTATCAAATAAGTCATGTGCATGAGAATACTGAACTACCCATGCAGGAAGCACATATGGGTCCTCCTCCTCCATCCGCAAAGAGGAAGGACTAGGATCTGCAACACACAGAAGATTAGCTTGATAAGCTATCATAGTTGCAGGCAATGACATGTCCATCTCGATGGGCTCACTCAAAGGACTTGGTGTAGGAAGAATCCAAGGATCTTCCATATAGGTTGTGCAAAAATACACCGATCTTATCGATGACTAATCCTCACCGAAACTAGACCCTATCATAAGGATAGGTGCAGGACAACTAAATATTCCTATAAGGGATGGATACATGCCAACACCCACACTCCCAGTTTCCGACTGAGAGTGCTCTACAATTGGGATGGAATCTCCCGAATATGTAGTAACCGGTGGATTCTTGAATGATGTTTGATCAATCGTAACTATCTTCCCATTAAAAAAAAAGCATAAAACTCAAAATAGAGAAGAAGCTATGGCTTGCATACTGTACATCCAATTCCTACCCAGCAACGAATTGTAGTCAAGCGGCACATCAACCACCTCGACCTCTATCGCAACAGTCTTCCCTCCCAAAAGCACTTTAAGAGAAGGAAGAATCTTGTGTAGTTGAAATGATCTTCCATCAAAAGAAGTCAACATGGTACCATATTTAGACAACTCAGGGGAACCCAAACCCTTCCAACATTCCAAAGACATCACAGAAGCAGCGACACCTTCGTCAATCACAGTGCATTTGACGGTCATGTTAAGACATTCTACATGAATCAAGAGAGACACATAGTAAGGCAAGTGAGGCTGAAGTCCCACGGTTTCAAATTTGATCATGGATGAAGAATTATCATCGTTCACACCTAGGGAAGAAAGAAAAGCCATCCTTTGCGAAGGACAAATCTGAATTACTTTAAGTGCAGACATCGCACAAGGAGTGTGGCCCAAATCCTTCATAACAGAATAGTTTTGGGTGGCTCGGGCATTAGGGTTGTGCCCCGAATGCTTAAGTAATCCCTTTGGAATGTGAGGTGCAGTTTCAAGTTTATCCATAGGTTTCTCAATATGCAAAGGACTCCCAGGTGGATCAGGTTCCTTTCCAAGGTCGGGTTGTGATGAACCATAGTCCTTCACACGAGTCACAACCTTAGTAGCACAGACCATGTTGATGCTACCATGACCACTAGTATCCAGCGGATCTTGATCACCACTAAACTGATCATGGGTCCTGGATTTCATGTTTCAATTATGAGGTAAAGGGTTGGTCAGCACAACTGGGCCCTATGCTATCAATCTCGAGGCTTCATCAATTCGAGGGAACTAGTGAGTGAGGTGGTCCTCCTTACACAATTTGCAGGGAAACTTAACCTTACGTTTAGGCTGCTTGTCCCCCCTAGCATTTTGGGTGTTCTTGTCATTAGAGTTGGAATTTTCATTCCTATTCTCACCCTTACAATTGTTCTTACCCTTCTTCTTATTCCCTTGGGGTTGCTGGTTACCCTTCTGGTCCGACGATTGCACCGAAAGCACATTCATCATTTGGGTGGGTTGAGATGAAACCATGGCTTGTCCTGAGGTAGATTTGTTGATAGATAATTGATTGACCCATTTCACAACTGAACCCGCAGGCTTAGCACTTGTACAAACAACAATGGCATCAGCATGTGGTCTAGGTTTAACCTTAGGGTAGAAACTAGAACACGGAGCATTAGGAATGATCTCATATAACAAACCAGATTAAGCATAAATCAAGTCTAATTCCTGCACCCTAAAAATGGCTTGTTCCTTGTTTTGAACTTCAGATGTAGAAACATCCTTCGCTATATAAGGCAGTAACGATTTAAGGAACCACTCGAGGAGAAACTCTGATGGTATGAAGGCTTTAATCAATCTCTTATGTCTACACCACTATAAGATATGGTCTGAGATATGCATGGCTTTATCCCACCGAAATGTCAACAAGAGTTCCGTACCAACGTCGTAATGCACTGGTAGATAGAAGTGGTTGAGAAAAGTCATAGCTAGGTCATCGAATAACACAAATAGGTAACTCTATATACCATTTCATGGCAAGCCCTGTAAGGGTGTGTTGAAACATCCTTAAACGGATCGAATCTTCATGTAAGGAATTTGAAGAGCACCATAGGTGAAATGTAGTAATAGGTTCACTTGGATCTTCTCCTGGTTTGCCCTCGAATTTGGGGATTTCCAAGGGAAGCTTATTAGGGCCAGCCAACCAAGTTGGTTCATGAGATACAGGATCATTCATTAGTCTCAACAAGTCAAGAAGATTTAGTGTTGCTAGGAAAGGGAGCCTAGGATGAGCAAGTCGATGCCCTGCTCCCTAATAATTTTGGTTCACATAAGCCTAATTACCGTAACCACCATGGCCTTGGCCATAGTACCCTCCTCCCATTTGACCTGTGTAGGGTGGCATGGAAGCACCATAATGTGGTGTACCTTGACTATGTGGGGCTACAAAGCCACAATTCGGAGACTAAGCGGGTTTTTGATACCCGTACCCCTAAAGAGAACAACTTTGTCCATATTGTGATCTATAATAAGGTCCATACGAAATCCCATGAGAAACTCCATAGGAAGGAATAGATGTTTTGGAAGTAGGAATATGACCTTCAGAAGTAGGAATACGACCCCTCGAAACAACAAGAGGTACTTGACTCTGAGACCCAACTACGCGAGTAGCGGCAGTATGGACATGAATTGTAGCAACATTCTGGCCAGAAGGACAACATGAATGCGGGGGAGGAATATCATTCGAAGAACTAGGCATAGAGGATGAAGAAACATGTGAAATTATATACGTGGTGTTCCCTACAGTCACTTGTCTAGGTTCTGGTATCCGAATAGGACTACTAGCACTAGGTCTAGGATGAACATGTGATGTGACCTCCACTGTCGGGATGGAGGGTGCAATATGACTCATGTTCCCAAATATCTCCACATGGAAGTGACTAGGAATGGCCCTGGGCATAGTGTTAGGTTCAAACTCTGACTCGGCATGCTATACCAAATCATGTGCAGGAATACCAGAGATATCATAACTACAATAATTAGTGCTCATAGGTTCATGATGTGTCTCTTCCTTCGACATCCAATACCGTTGACTTGTGGATGAGGGATCATACCTAGAGTGTGTAGGTATATCAGGTGAAGGATCATATGTAGGAACAAGTTCTTCTTCTTCAACCTCATGGAGTGAAGAAGGTAGCTCAGGAATTTCATCTTCATGATCTCCCATCGTGTGTGAATCAATGTGTGAAGTAGTCCGCCTGGACTGTCTGTTTCTCTCTCCCAAAGGAGGAGGAGACGTATAAGGTGGGAGTCCTACAAAACAATCAGAATGGTGAGGAGCCACACTCGAATCCACAATGACTCAAAAAATGCAAAAGACTCTCTAATTATGGAAACCCTAGGCAAGCTAATGTGCAAAGATCATACACCAATAAAATCTAAATCCAATCAGAAGCAATCAAGGGTAGGATAAGTGAGCTCCTGAATGAATCAGGTATGTCTCACCTAGGAGAGTCTTGAGACTCCCATACACAACATGTGGAGGTTCAGAACCAATTATTGTGGCCCTCAGCTTCAACGCGTAAAGAGACTGTGCTGTCTGGCCCCAACCTAGCCGAGACACGTGCATAATAACTCCTGCAAAGTACCCCCTCGATAACCTAGGTAAGGAAACTAAGGTCACCTCAATATAATCAATGCTCATGTGGACAGTCATAGGTGGGATTGATCGTATGGGTAGGGTATCAAAGCCCAAAACTCTCGAAAGAGCCCCTATATATGAATACAATCCTGGAAATATCTCTAGTGCTACTCAGTTATACTCAGTTATAACCAGGGGTCATCCCAATCATTAACCGCTCACAATGCCTGATGCTTAACTCCCTTGTAAGAGGAGGATCCTGAGAAACACTAATTATACCAAGGAATTTCACACTCTCACCTGGACAGACACATACATGTTGTTGTTTAGTGGTCTTGGAGAATTTACTCACAATGAACTATTCCAAGACCCTAAAACCTAATCTTGTTGGTGTACCCTATCAAAGAAAATAGTGTAATCCATTTTAATTAAGCATTGATTTTATTTGTATTTATTACTCAAAAGAGGTAGATGGTCGTGCATCTAATGGTGTTATGATGCAACATGAAGCAAAACGCACACCTAACAATCAATGCAAATGCATTGTGTCGAATGAGAAACAAAGCATGCTACTACGTGAAATGCAAAAATTTTCTTCAAATGACAAATGCAATAGTTCCTATATGAAATCTTGACTAATACTCTAAGGAAACCTAGTGCAAGTACCATGCAAAATGCAAAGTGTAATGCATAATGATGCAAAGAAGCAAATATTTTTGGTTTTTTTGAATAAAAATGAGATACTAAAGCAAAAGAATGACTCTACAACCCCCAGAATCTGTAAGCACAATCAAACCACACCCACTCAAAGTAATAAGGTAAAAGAGATCTAATGCACTAATCCCAAAACAAAAAATCGAAAATGCAATGACAAGAACATTCTTAAAAAAACAATTCACCCTAAAAAAGGTGTCTCTGGTCAGAAACAGAGGTGTATACAGACTCTAGCAGTATCAAAGGAGACTCAGCAATCATCAAAATTCACCTAGCAACAATCAATCTTCCTCTTGAAGGAAAAACTAAGGGAATTCGTGACTGTTCGCAGTAAACCCGCATATGTACGCGGATATAGCAGTCAAAACCGCATATATACGCAACTGTGAGTTAAAAACTCATGTACAGGAATAAAAATGTATAAATATAAAGGAAAATAAACAAGTTGAGACAAACTTTACACCAATCGAACACTACTAGGAAAACATGCCCCCATACCCGACACAAAAATAGAGAAATACGAGCAATTCAAGAACATTGAATGTCGATAAAAACCCCCAAAGGACAACTACTAGGAACTCCCTAGCGGAGTCGCAAATTCTGTTACGGAGAGAAATTCCTATGGCTTGGGGTACCACAATAGATAGCTTGACTATAGAAATCAATCCTTTCCAATATGCAAGAGAAATCAAAGATCTAACACTAAAGGATCAAGATTCATACCTTATTCCGGACGGTTGATGTAGATCCCCATTGAGCTTTCCAACTCCAGCTTGTATTGGTAAATTGCTCCCTTAACAATCAGCAAACAAGATAAGCATGTTATATATAATTGTGTTAGCTCTACTCTAGCATATATAGTCAATAACATATAAGCATTCAAAATCATCCATGGATAAAATACTCATTCAAATACACATTATTGGACAGGAAAAGATATTTCTATTTGATATAAAAATAGAGATTACAATATATACAACCTCTGTCGGCACGTCTACGAATCAGAGAAAATTAGTCACCCACTTGGGCCTCCACCACATCAATTCTCCATCTCTCGATAGAAATATCATAAGAAAAAGGCAATCTTGGGAAGAACACAAAAGTGCTCCAAGGGAAAAGGGATGCAGACTCAAGTATAAGCTCCATCAACAATGGACTATAGTTTCTTTTCTCTCAATTCTCTCATATGCTTCAATGTATCCAAAGGTTTCCTTATATAGCTATTCAATGGGGCAATGAAGGGTAGAATCCGAGTGATCTCAAGGCATATGGAAGGCCAGGAGACAAGTGAGTCAGATCCACATCAAGGAAAACTCCAAAACAAATTGGCCTATTTCACACATCCCAATGTACACAGTTTTAGATGTCAAACCCGCGTATATATGCGAGAAAGGGACTAAAAGTCATGTATGGAAATTTAAGCATGCTTTTAGGGATGATCTTAGAAACATCAAAGGTATAAAAATGGTCCATGGGGTCTAGAAAGTCTGCAGAGGGATAAGGAAGGCCATAAAAGTGTGATTCACCATGTCTGGTAAAATCAGCCATAACACGATGGACCTTTTTTGTACCTTTGATGGTTCAAAGATCATCCCTTAAAACATGCTAAATTTTCCATACGCGAATTTTAATCCCTTTCTCATGTACATATGTGGATTTGACCTATAAACCCATGTACATTGGGATGTGTGCAAAAGACCAAATTCTTCTGGAGTTTTCCTTGATGTGGATCCAACTCACTTGTCTCCTGGCCTTCCATATGCCTTGGGATCGCTCGGATTCAACCCTTCATTACCCCATTGAAGAGCTATATAAGGAACCCTTTGGATACATTGAAGAGGAGGAATTATAGAGCAAGAAAACTATAGTCCATTGTTTCTGGAGCTTATACTTGAGTTTGCATCCCTTTGTCCCTTGGAGCACTTTTGTATTCTTCCCAAGCTTGCCTTTTTCTTGTGAGCTTGCTATCGAGAGATGTAGGATTGAAGTGGTGGAGGCGCAAGTGCGGGACTTAGTTTCTCTGATTCGCAGACTTGCTGCCAGAGGTTGTCACTCTTGTAATATCTGTTTTTATATTAATAGAAATATATTTTCCTGTCCAATAATATGTGTTTAAATGAGTATTTGATCCATGGATTATTTTAAATGCTTATATTTTATTGATTATATATGCTAGAGTAGGCCTAACACAAATATATATAGCATGCTTGTCTTGTTTGCTGATTTTTGAGGAAGCAATTTATCAATACAAGCTGGAGTTGGAAAGCTCAATGGGGATCTACATCAACCGTCTGGAATAAGGTACGAATCGAGATCCTTTAGTGTTAGATATTTGGTTTCTCTTGAATATTTGAAAGGATTGATTTCTAGAGTCAAGTTGTCTATTGTGGCACCCCAAGCCATAGGAATTTCTCTCCATAATAGAATTGGTGACTCCGCTGGGGAGTTGCTAGTAGTTTCCCTTTAGGGGTTTTTATCGACATTCAATGTTCTTGAATTGCCCTGATTTCTCTGTTTCTGTGTCGGGTCTGGGGGCATGTTTGTTTGGTAGTGTCTAATTAGTGTGAAGTTTGTCTCGGCTTATCTGTTTGAATTTATTTGTATACACTTTTCTTCCTGTACGTGATTTTTTAACTCACAGTCGCATATACACACGGTTTTGACTGCTATAGCCGCATACATACGTGGGTTTTCTATGAACAGTCGCATATGCCCTTAGTTTTTCCTTTTAGAGGAAAATTGATTATTGCTAGGTGAATTTTGATGATTGCTGAGTCTCCTTTGATATTGCTAGAGTCTGTATACACCTCTGTTTCTGACCAGAGACACATTTTTAGGGTAATTTTTTTTTTTTTAAGAATGTTCTTGTCATTGCATTTTTTATTTTTTATTTTGGGATTAGTGCATTAGGTCTCTTTTACCTTAGTACTTTGCGTGAGTGTTGTTTGATTGTGATAGAAAATTTTGGGGGTGGTAGAGTCATTCTTTTTCTTTATTATCTCATTTTATTCAAAAAATCCAAAAATATTGCTTCTTTGCATCATTATGCATTGCACTTTTCATTTTGCATGGTACTTTCACTAGGTTTTCTTAGAGAAGTATTAGTCAAGATTTCATATAGGAACGATTGAATTTGTCATTTGAAGAAAATTTTGAATTTCACATAGTAGCATGCCCTATTTTTCACTCGACACAATGCATTTGCATTGATTGTTAGGTGTGCACTTTGCTTCATGTTGTGTCATAACACCATTGCTTGCACAGTCATTTACCTCTTTTGAGTAATAAAGCCAAATAAAATCAATGCTTAATTAAAATGGATTACACTATTTTCTTTGATAGGGTACACCAACAAGATTAGGTTTTAGGGTCTTGGAATAGTTCATTGTGAGTAAATTCTCCAAGACCACTAAACAACAACATGTATGTGTCTGTCCAGGTGAGAGTGTGAAATTTCTTGGTATAATTAGTGTTTCTTAGGATCCTCCTCTTACAAGGGAGTTAAGAACGAGGCAGTGTGAGCAGTTAATGATTGGGATGACCCCTGGTCATAACTGAGTAGCACCATAGATATTTCTAGGATTGTATTCATATTTGGGGGCTCTTTCAAGAGTTTCAGGCTTTTCTACCCTTCCCATATGGTCAATCCCTCCTACGAATGTCCGCCTCTGATTATATTGAGGTGACCTTAGTTTCCTTACCTAGGTTATCGAGGGGGTACTTTGAAGGGGTTATTCTACAGGTGTCCCAGCTAGGTTAGGGTCAGACTGCACAGTCGCTATATTGTTGAAGCTGAGGGCCACAATAATTGGTTACAAACCTCCGCTTGTTTTGTATGGGATTATCAAGCCTCTCCTAGGTGAGACATACCTACTTCATTCAGGAGCTCACTTATGCTACCCTTGATTGCTTGTGATTGGCTTTAGATTTTATTGGTGTATGCTCTATGCATGCTAGTTTGCTTAGGGTTCGCGTAATTAGAGAGTCTTTTTCATTTTTTGAGTCATTATGGATTTGGGTGCGGTTCCTCACTGTTCTCGTCATTTAGTAGGACTTCCACCTTCTACATCTCCTCCTCCTTTGGGAGAGAGAAACAGAATGTCCAGGTGGACTACTTCACACATTTATTCACACATGATAGGAGACCATGAAGACGAAATTATTGAGATGCCTTCTTCACTCCATGAGGTTGAGGAAGAAGAGCCTACTTCTACATATGATCCTTCACCTGATATACCTACACACTCTGGGTATGATCCCTCATTCACAGGTTGTCAGTATTGGTTTCTGGGCGACGAGACTTATCATGAACCCGTGAGCACTAGTTATGACATGTCTGGTATTCTTGCACATGATTCGGCTCAGCATGTCGAGTAAGACTTTGAACCTAACACTATGCCTGGGGGAATTCCTAGTCATTTACATGTGGAAAGGTTTGGGAACATGAGTCACATTGCACCCTCCATCCCGGTGGTGGAGGTTACATCTTATGTCCACCCTAGACCTAGTGCTAGTAGTCCTATTTGGATACCAGAACCTAGATGAGTGACTATAGGGAACACCACTTATATAGTTTTGCATGCCCCTTCATCCTCTATTCCTAGTTCTTCGAATTTTATTCATCCCCCTCATTCACGTGGTCCTTCGGGCCAGAATGTTGCTATGATTCATGTTTGTATTGCCGCTACTCATGTAGTTGTGTCTCAGAGTCAAGTACCTCCTGTTGTTTCAGGAGGTTGTATTCCTACTTTTGGAGGTCATGTTCATACTTCTGGAGGTCATATTCCTACTTATGGAGTTTCTCATGGCACATCTCATGGAATTTCTTATGGACTATGTTATGGGTCACAGTATGGACAGGGTTATTCACCTTATGGGTACAGGTATCAACAACCCACTTACTCTCCAAATTATGGCTTTGTAGCCCAACATAGTCAAGGTACACCACATTATGGTGCTTCCATGCCACCCTATATGGGTCAAATGGGAGGAGGGAACTATGGTGAAGGCCATGGTGCTTACAGTAATCAGTCTTATGTGAACCAAAATTATCAGGGAGCGTGGCATCGACCTACTCAACCTAGGATCCCTTTCCTCGCAACACTAAATCTACCTGATTTGTTGAGACTAACGAACGATCCTGGATATTATGACCCGGATTGGTCGGCTGTCCCTAATAAGATTCCCTCGGACATCCCCAAATTCGAGGGAAAACCAGGAGAATATCTGAGTGAACATGTTACTACATTTCACCTATGGTGCTCTTCAAATTCCTTACACAATTATTCGATTCGTTTAAGGCTGTTTCAACGCACCCTCATCAGGATTTCCGCGAAATGGTACATAGAGCTACCTGGGGTGGCATTCGCTTTATTTGATGACCTAGCTATGAATTTTCTCAACCACTTCCAGCTACCAGTTCGTTACGAAGTTGGTACGAAACTCTTGTCGACATTTTGGCAAGACAAAGCCATGCATATCTCGGACCATATCCAAGAGTTGTGTAGACGGAAGAGATTGATTAAAGCCTTCATACCATCAAATTTTCTCCTTGAGTGGTTCCTTAAATAATTACTACCTTATATAGAGAAGGATGTTTCTACATCCGAAGTTTATAACAAGGAACAAGAAATTTTTAGGGAGCAGAAATTGGACTTGATTTATGCTCAATCTAGTTTGTTATATGAGATCATTCCTTATGCTTTGCATTCTAGTTTCGACCCTAAATTCAAACTTGGACCACATGCCGATGGCATTGTTGATTGCATGAGTGCTAAGCCTATAGATTCGGTTTTGCAATAGATAATTCAATTGTCTATCAACCAATCTGCCTTGGGACAAGCCACGGATTCATCTCAACCCACCCAAACGATGAGTGTGCTTTCGGTGCAATAGTCAGACCAAAAGGGTAACCAGCAACCCAGAAGGAATAAGAAGAAGGGTAAGAACAATCATAGAGGTGGGAATAGGAATTAAAATTCCAATCCTAATGAGAATAACGCCCAAAATGATAAGGGGGACAAGCAGTCTAAAGGTAAGGTTACGTTTTCTTGCAAGTTGTGTAAGGAATATCACCTTACTCACTTGTGCCCTCGTATTGAAGAGGCCTTGAGGTTAATAGCACAAGGCCTAGATGTGATGACCAACCCTTTACCTCATAATCAAAACATGAACTCAAGGACCCATGATCAGTCTGGTGGTGATCAAGATCTGCCGGAGTCTAGTGGTCATGGTTGCATCAATATGGTGCGTGCTACTAAGGTTGTGATTTGTGCGAAGGACTATGGTTCGTTACAACTTGACATTGGAAAGGAACCTGCTCCACTCGGGAGTCCTTTGGATATTTAAAAACCTATGGATAAACCTAAAGTTGCACCTCGCATTCCTAAGGGAGTCCTTAAGCTTTCAGGGCACAATCCTAATTTTCAAGCCACCCAAAACTATTTTGTTGTCAAGGATTTGGGCCACACTCCTTGTGCAATCTCTACACTCGAAGTACTTCAAATTTGTCCTTCACAAAGGAAGGATTTGCTTTCTGCCCTTGGTGTTAATGATGATAATTCTTCCTTCATCATCAAATTTGAAACCGTGGGACTATAGCCTTGCTTGCCTTACTATGTGTCTCTCTTGATTCACGTAGAATGTCTTAACATGACCGTCAAGCACACTGTGATTGATGAAGGCATTGTTGCTTTCGTGATGTCTTTGGCATGTTGGAAGGGTTTGGGTTCCCCTGATTTATCTAAATTCGCTACCATGTTGACTACTTTTGATGATAGATCATTTTGGCTGCACAGGATTCTTCCTTCTCTTAAGGTCTATTTGGGAGGGAAGATCGTTGCGATAGAGGTCGAGGTGGTTGGTGTGCCCCTTGACTACAATATCTTACTCGATAGGAATTGGATGTACAGTATGCAAGCCATAGATTCTTCTCTATTTCAAATTGTATGCTTTCCATTTAATGGGAACATAGTTACGATTGATCAAACGTCATTCAAGAATCCGTGCATTACCGCATCTTTGGGAGCTTCTATCCCAATTGTCAAGCACTCTCAACTGGAAACTAAGAGTGTGGGTGTTGGCATGTATTCATCCCTTATGGGAAGGTTTAGTTGTCCTGCACCTGTTCTTATGATAGGTTCTAGTTCCAGTGAGGCTTTTTCATTATTGATATCGGTGTCTTTTCGCACCAACCATATGGAAGATCTTTGGATTCTTCCTACACCGAGTCCTTCGGGTGAGCCCATAGAAATAGACATGTTGTTGCCTACAACTATGATATCTTATCAAGCTAATCTTAAGTGTGTTGTAGAACCTAGTCCTTCCTCTTTGTGGATGGAGGAGGAGGACCCATATGTGCTTCTTACATGGGCAGTTCAATCTTCTCATGCACATGACTACCTTGATAGTGCTTTTTTGTCACATGAAGCTATTATGGAGGCCATGTCTAGAGTTGAGCCACCTTGGTAAGAGTTGCATCATAGATCTCATTTTCTTCCCGACATTGACCATTTGGAGTGTGAATACTTTAGGGAGATTCTTAGTGAGAGAATTGGTAGTCCCGTGGTTCCATTAAGCTCGCCTGGTCCAATGGCTGATGGAAACATGGAAAACATATCTCCTACCATTCCTATCAATATCTCTTGTGATCCTAGAAATATTGAGAATGTCTATATTGGGGAAGAATGTTCCTGTGCTGAGATTCAAAAGTATACCGAGCTATTCAAAGAGTTTCGTGATATCTTTGCTTGGTCTTACAATGAAATGCCAGGTATTGACCCTCGCATTGTTGAATATGAAATTAAAACTTATCCTAATGCTAATCTAGTTCAACAATGCTTGCATGCGATGAATCCTAGAAAAGCACCCGCAATTAAGGCTGAGATAGAAACGTTGTTGAATGTCGGCTTTATCTATCCTGTTCCCTTGACTGAGTGGGATTCAAACCCCATTTTGGTTGATAAGAAGTAGGGAACGATTCACATATGCACTGATTTCCATGACTTGAATCGTGCCTGTCCTAAGGATAATTTTCCCACACCATTTATTGATCAAATTTTGGATGAGTGTGCAGAAAGCGAGGTATTTTCCTTTATGGATGGATTTTCCAGATACAATCAGATCCAAATCAAGCTCGAAGACCAACATATAACAGCGTTTATTTGTCCTTGGGGTACCTTTTCATATTGGAAGATGCCTTTTGGCCTTAAAAATGCCAGAGCCACTTTTTATCAGGCTATGACCTTGATCTTCCATGATCTCAAATTGATTATTAAAGTCTTTTTGAATGACTTTGTTGCTCATTCTTTTCAGAGGATGCGCCATTCCTACCATTTGAGATTAGTGTTTGAAAGGTGCTGCCATTACTTGTTCAATTTAAATCCTCATAATTGCATCTTTTGTGTGAAGTTTGGTCACTTATTAGGGCTCATTGTCTCCAAGGAGGGTATAAGAGTCGACCCTTTGAAGGTTGAGGCAATACTTAAGTTGTCTCCCCTGAAAAACATTAGACATCTTCAATGTTTGCAAGGCATGGCAAACTTCTTATGGAGATTCGTCGTTAACTTTGCCAATTTGACTAGAGGCTTTATACGTCTTTCGAAGAAGGACACTACCTTTTGTTGGGATGAGTGAGCCCAGGAGTCCTTTGATGCACTTAAGCGAGCCTTAGCATCGGCCCCGATGATTAGTCCACCCAACTATAGCCGTGACTTTTTACTTTATGTGGCCGTGTCCATGGACATGATTGGTATGGTTTTGGTTCAAGAGGATGAGGAGCTCTAAGAGCATGTCATATACTATCTGAGCCAGAACCTTATAGATGTGGAGCTCTGTTATTCCCATGTAGAGAAGCTTTCCTTAGCTACCATTCATGTAGTTGAAATATTGAGAAACTATATTCTCCTTTGCCAGAACTTGGTGGTATCCCATGTCAATCCATTTCAGTTCATCCTCACTAGAAGGATGATTAGGGGAAAGTATAATAAATGGATTTTCATCTTGCAAGAATTCAATCTCGAGTTTGTTTCAGCAAAATTGAAGAAATCGTTGATTTTTGCAAAGCTTATATCTGATTTCCCAAGCAAGGAGGATGAGAAAGTTTGTGAAGATACGTTTGTCGATGAGCACATCTTCTTAATCTCAACTTTGGATCCATAGTATGGGAATATTATCATATATTCACAAACATTGAAGGTCCCTACTCACCTCTCATGGGATGAATGACAACGGTTATGTCACGTATCCAAGAATTACCTCATAGTGGATAACACATTGTACCACCTTGGGGTAGATTCCATTTTACGTCATTGTTTAACTCATGAGGAGGCAAAGCTTGTGTTGAATGATTGCCACGGAGGGGCATGTGGTGGTCATTTATCTAGGCTTTCTATAGCCCAAAAAATCTTGAGAGTGGGTTCTTTCTGGCCATCGATCTTTAAAGATCGTGTCAATGTGGTCAAGAAGTGCCACCCTTGCCAGGTGTTTGCACGTAATATGTGCTCACATCCTGCCCCATTACATCCAATTATCACCATCGGTCCCTTCATCAAGTGGGGGATTAATTTCATGGATTGCAACCCAGCTTCAGCTGGGGGGAATCATCATATTATTGTGGCTATTGACTACTTCACAAAATGGGTTGAGGCTATTCCTACAGTTAAATCCAATGGTGAGACAGTCACACATTTCGTATTCAACAAGATCATTACTCAGTTTGGTATTCTAAAGGAGCTTATCACTGACCATGGCAGGCACTTTTAGAATTTGACGATGGAAGAGTTGGCCTTGAAGTTGGGGTATAAGTAGGAGCATTCCTCTTCTTATTACCCTCAAGTGAATGGACAAGTTGAAGCAATGAACAAATCACTCAAGTCCATTCTCCAATGAACCATCGCACAAAGCAATACCAATTGGCACATCATATTATATCTTTCTTTGTGGGCTTATAGAACCACTGTTAAGACTTCCACGGGTTTTTCTCCATATCAGGTTGTACATGGAGTGGAGTCGGTATTTCCAGTTGAGTGTGAAATCCCTTCTTTGAAGCTATCTATAGAGCTCTTACCAGACACTTCCCTATTGGAGGAGCAGTTGGTCCACTTAGAGCAGCTTGATGAGTAGCGTCGAGATGCCTTGGTGGCTTTAGAAGTGAATAAGCATTGCATTAAGGTCCAGTACAATAAATCTGTCTGTCCAAGGAATTTTAGTGAATGAGATTTGGTCCTATTGTGGGATCAAGCTAAATAACCCTTGGGGGCAGGAAATTTTAACCCCATGTGGCCTGTCCTTACATTGTTAAATGTGTGTTAGAGAAGGGCACTTATGAGCTAGTATATTACAAGGGGATAGCCTTGGTGGAGCCTAGAAATGGGCTCTATCTTAAAAAATACTATGCATGATTTTCAGCCAGGGCTGATTATTGTATATTATTGTACAATATTTTGCATAGGTAGGTCTTCTTATGGTGATTGGGTTTGTTGATTAGCTTTCATTTCTTATGGCAGATGTGGATGGAATCTTTCACCTTCATAGGATTCGCTGATGGTGCGAGCCATCACACTCAACACTCAGCCTCTGCTTCTTGGGTGATTTATACTCCTACGGGTCAGGTATTGTCTTCAGGAGGCGTATGTTTACGACCCTCTTCAAACAATGTTGCTAAGTATAGTGCTGTTATCGAGATTTTACGGGATTCCATTTCACATGGTGTTCTCTCTCTTGATGTACATCTTCACTCGTATTTAGTAGTGTCATAGCTTAATGGCTTGTATCATGTTAGGGATCCAACATTATTATGAAAATTCTTACATGTGAGATTGTTAGAACAACAATTTGACAACATAACATACATACATGTTCCAAGAATTAATAATCAAGTTTCTGACTCATATACTAACTATGTGTTAGATTGGAATTTGTTTCATAGACAATAACCTCATCAAAAACATACATTTTTACACATGTAAATAAGTAAATCAATCATCATAAAAGTTTTTCATTAAACATAAAAAAAAGTGATGTCATAATACATAAGTGTCATACAAAAATGGGGCTTCCGAGCCACCAGAGTATAAATACACGGTAGTACAAAAATGAATCACTCCCAGGTATCTAAGCCTGTGGAGGAGGAGGAGGGTTGTGCTTGTGGAAGCACACCATGGCCCTATATAGCCATTGAAATAACCACACCCATGCTCATGGTACACCCACCACCTGACACTGCATGGCCTCAGGCAAGTCCTCGACTTGCACCATGGGTACCCTATGTGTCAGCCACACGAAGTTAGTATGAATTCTTTAGAGCGTCCGCTCCACATCCACACCCGTAATGTCATCTCCTCTTCCCCTTTGTCTATGACAAGGGAAGCCTTTAGGCCGCCATGGTCCTACATCTGCATGCATATGAAAGATCATCATTATGTGTCGTCACACCAAAAACATGTCTTTTGATTCCATATATCAAAAACACAAAAGAAATTAATAACTAAAAAAATTTAAAAAGGAGGGTCTAGATTCATTACCAATGTCACAGTATGCTGATCCTGGTGGTAGTGGCATGTCGGGATCTCCCCAAAAATCTATCTCCACATAGGGGTAATCATCGATGGCAACTATCTGCCACTGCCACCATGGAAAGAAATCAGTTGGGTATGGGTTAGACACCCTACCTCCGCCCATTTCGCGCATCACTTCTTCCCAACGTCATTGGAATGGATCTCGAACCCCATGTAGAGGAACGTCAACTCTAGGGCTGAGTCCTGGAACACGCTAAAAGAAGAACGTGCTCAGTATACTGTTGAAACCGAATTTTCTCACCGTACCCATCTTGTAGCCACTAAGATGTTGCTTCATGTTGCTCAACAACGTAGTACTCCAGCTCTAAACTATGGGCCTCATGCACTCCACTGCATAGAACATCAAGGGATGTGAGGCCTAGTGAAGTGAGGCTAGCCCCGCTATCCTGTCGAGTGTCAGTAGTATGGCCTTTAGGTCCAACACCTGTATGGATTTTGTCAGGATCTGACTCCCAACCTTCTCCATGTCTGGATAACAGTACATTGCTATGTCCTCATCTATGGTGAGGCCACCTCCAAGACTATGAGAGTGTAGGTTCACCACTTCCCCCCGTCAGGAAAATCAAGTAATGAAGTATATGTCCTCCACCTATATAGTGAGGGACATCCCATTGATATAAAAAGACTCCAAGTCAAGATCTTAGGAGTCTACTAACATCTATAATATTCTTGGTTTGTCCTTTAAGCCACCGAGACACCAAAACTTGTAGAGCCTGCATGCACAAAGAGCTTGTTGAGCCATTAGATCAGCCCGTATTGCTTCTTCTATGTCCCTGTGCTCTCGTTCCCTCCATTCTAGAACCATCTTGCACATTTAATTCAAGTTTGGGTCATTATATGTCTTAGAAAATCTTAAACGCAGTTGCATATGCGACTGTTTGCAAAATAGTCATGTATGTACGTGACTTTGAGCCATTTTTCTGCATATAGCCAGCCCTAAATGCAGAAAAATCGTCCATTTCCACGTGGACCATGGTGTATAAATTAGGATGGCCTATAATTCAATATGGGCCATGGAAAATTGAAAAATTTACATGAAAATAAAAGAGTAGGACATGGGAAGTTACCTGGAAAAAACGGTGTCGGATTCCATCGGCTGGATCTCCCAGAATTCGCGTTTGAAGTTTTGAGCTCAATTGGGTAAAAATTTCAAATGTTATATAATGTTTTGAATTTTTTTACTATTTATAGAAAATTTTCAAAATTTAGAAAATTTTTACCCCCCTTTCTATAGTTTTGGACCGTTTCTAATCCATTTGGACCGTTTTTTGACTAATAAATGATGTAGGAGACCATTTTGACCACTGTTTCGACCGTTGTTTTGACCCGTTCATGGTGATTTCAGGTATGATGTTTAAAATGGCATATATATTAGGTTTCACCTCCATTTTCATTTTGCATGACCTTATGACCATTTCATTATAACCGTAGGTATGAACCCATTCTATCATGTCACAGAGCCTTCTTGTTGTTCTAGAAGTCGTATGATGTGAATGGTAGAACTTGACCTTACATGGGTACCCTAGTTAGTTCCTTGATTGCATTTTGTGCCCATGCTGACAGTTTTTCCTTTAGGGTGTGGGATTCCATTGTAGAGTATTGCCATGACATGTTGCAAGAGCCTCATACTCCTCTTGATCTGTTTGCTAGCCTGTTCCCTCGGGACTCCCTTATATCAAGTTGTAATTACATTATCATGAGCTTTGCTTGACTCATTGGGCCTTATGTCGGCTTCCCTAACTTTGAGTATCAGCCATATAGCTCGAGCTTGTCTCATGTCTAGCCACGCAGAGCCATTTTATATATCCTTTGCAGCTTGATTCACTATTTTTACTGGGAGGGGACTTTCCCCCGAGTGTCGCTATCCTACACATGTATCCTTGCATTGAGCATAGGTATGTTTCATTGCTTCAAACTAGTTTGTTTTCTCATTTGACACTCGTCTCCTCCTAGTCTATAACTTTAAAGCAATTTTATTCTTTTCCAAGCTTTTTAAATATTTGAAAAAGTCCAAAAAAAATTAAAAAACTAAAAAGACGGAGAAGGAAAGATGTTATATTTGGCAGCTATCGAGTCATTTTTCCTTCAAACAGAGCACTATATATCACATCTATTGGTTGGGTTAGTAGTTTGATTTTAGGATCTGTACTCATTTCTCTGAGTTTATCTCCACCGACTAGTTAAGCTTTTAGTCCCTATGGAGCCTCTGTTGATGCCTCCTGTGTTGTAGAGATGTCCTAGTTTTGTATATTGAGTCTATGCTTCCTAGATTCAGTCACCATTCGACATTATGATCTTGTTCGAAGGAAGTTGAAACCTGAGCCGACCAATCCTCAGTTATCTTGACTTTGCATGTCAGCCATTCCCGATACAGTTATTGGTTCGTGCACCTTATGATCGATTTCTTCCATATTATACAACCTTGCTGAGTACCTCGTGATGGATGATGGGGGATGCCTTAATTCCCTCCTTCAAGTGGATTTCATCCCATCGAATTCAGATCATTTATTCTGGGATAGGAATCTAGAGTCATTTTTTAGTGCCTTGAGACTTGCAGTCATCAGTGGTAGGTTCTCTCGCCATCGACAGTTTTTGGGAATACATCAATGTCCCCTGATCAATGGACTCTCTCAAGTGTTTGACCTCAACACATTTATTCACACTTGTTAGTTTTCACTCTAGTACCTTGATTCCCATTATCATTATTGGTGGGTGATCTCACGTCTGTTAGCGGTACACATCAATGACCGGTAATCAAATGTTGGACTACTATGTTTGACCTCGACACCTCTATTCACATAGTAGGACATGTACTTGTAGTAGTTTGTGTAGAAGACCTTTCAAATTGGTGGCATCTCTTATATGCTACCTCCTTGATCATTCCAGTGTTCATGAGATTTCAGCTCTCGTGACTTGATTCCAGTATATGTCAGACATTTCCAGCCATTATGGAGATCTTGATCCATTGTATATATTCAACATTCGTGGAGAACATGATCCTTTTTATATCTTCATCGTGGAGATTCTGATCTATGTATATTGTACGTGGAAATGACCACACATGTCATATTTTGTATCATGCCTATTCATGGCCATTGTACTCTTATGTATTTGGGATTGCTATATGTACTTGCAGTTATATGTAGAGTTGTATCATTATATTATGCGGATTAGGTGGTTGGTTCTTCTATTGTGTTGTTCATCACTCCACTTCTTGGATGGAATTATAATGTATTTCGGCCATCGTATGACCCCTCTGACCTCACACATTAGGGGGCATCTGTTACAGCTGATTTTACCACACATGGTGAATCACACTTTCATGGCATTCCCTATCCCTTTGTAGAATATTTAGACCCCATGGACCATTTTTTTACCTCTGATGTTTCCAATATTATCTCTCAAAACATGCTAAATTTTCCATACACGACTTTTAATCCCTTTCTCGTGTACATACGCGGATTTGACCTCTAAACCCATGTACATTGGGATGTCTGCAAAAGGCCAAATTATTTTGGAGTTTTCTTTAATGTGGATCCAACTCACTTGTCTCTTGGCCTTCCATATGACTTGAGATTGCTCGGATTCAACCCTTCATTACCCCATTGAAGAGATATATAAGGAACCCTTTGGATACATTGAAGAGGAGGAATTATAGAGCAAGAAAACTATAGTCCATTGTTACCGAAGCTTATACTTGAGTATGCATCCCTTTGTCACTTGGAGCACTTTTGCGTTCTTCCCAAGCTTTCATTTTTCTTGTGAGCTTGATATCGAGAGATGGAGGATTGAAGTGGTGGAGGCCCAAGTGGGGGACTCAGTTTCTTCGATTCGCAGACATGCCGACAGAGGTTGTCACTCTTGTAATGTTTGTTTTTATATTAATAGAAATATCTTTTCATGTCCAATAATATGTGTTTAAATGAGTATTTGATCCATGGATGCTTTTAAATGATTATATGTTATTGATTATATATGCTAGATTAGGTCTAACGCAAATATATATAGCATGCTTATCTTGTTTGTTGATTGTTGAGGAAGCAATTTATCAATACAAGCTAGATTTGGAAAGCTCAACAGGGATCTATATCAACCGTCTGGAATAAGGTACGAATCAAGATCCTTTAGTGTTAGATATTTGGTTTCTCTTGCCTATTGGAAAGGATTGATTTCTGGATTCAAGCTGTCTATTGTGGTACCCCAAGCCATAGGAATTTTTCTTCATAACACAAACCCTAAAAGTGACGTGCATGCATACCTTAAAAGTGACATGCATGCAAACCATAAAAGTAGCCTGCCCACAAACCCTAAAAATGACATGCAAACACTAAAATATATATAAGAAGGTTAGTTGAACCAAAATTTTATCATTGTTATTGTTCATTTTTTGGAAACACATTTTAGGAGCTCTATGAGCTACTTAGGGTTTAGGGTAGATTTCCTTGACCTAATTGGATTCAGTGGCGAAATATATACAACCTAACCAATTTCTAGGGTGAATCATCCAAATTCACCATTGTATACTTCATTGCATCAGAGATTCATTATGTTTAGTGTGGAAATTGAACCCAAGAGATAGAACAATTACGCTCACAAAATTGCTAATCAAACATGCAAAATTAACACCAAAGGAAACTGAAATTGGAGCATAATACTAATATGTATTCAATAAGTGTACTATAGAAAACCTTATGAAGTAATAGGCTGCTTCAATATATAATTACATGAGATATTTGAATGCATAAGGATGCCATTCAAAAAGGTCAAAAAGCAAGCTTACTAAATCTAGTCAAATCCTCCATAGGTGCATAAAGTAGTTTCCAAATCCACTAAGATGATCACGAATCGGCTAATTCAAGTAGGAAAGATAAAGAGGTATGGAAATACAACTCATACATGGTTTTATTAGGAGAAAATGAGGGAGGATTATGTGGGAAAAAAACAAGTCAACTACACCCAGTCTAGCTTTTCCTTTTGCCTTAAATCTCAATAAAACGGGCAGCTTTTCAGAAAAAGAATATATGTGCTTTGGAGGATCTAGAATAAAGTAGGCTAAATATGGTTTCTAGGATGTTTCCCAAGTGCTTCGTGACTCAATTTTAGCACATGTTGACTTCTAGGACTTGTAGAAGACAACTAGCATAGTGTGGAATCTAGGAAACTAGGTAATAAGACAAAAATAATTAAAATTAATGTCTAAAGTAGGTAACTATGGGTTGGTTATTATAACACCCCCCATTAAGCCTGAATTTATGAGTCAATATCAGAAACCTATAGGGCCTAGAAACAAGGCTTAGTCACCCTTTACATACTGCTTGCCCATACAACCAAGAAAAGAGGCAAAAACCCAGAGGGAAAATCGTCCCTTAAACATGGGCAGGAAAAACAAAATGTTTGAAAATATTGTCATTAGTCATGCTTCACAACATGATCAGAAATCCCCAAAAGTGATTTGAGATTGTTGAAGGTCTTCTCACAAAAAACTTTGGTGAAGATGTCTGCTACTTGTTTGGAAGATGCACAAAAGAGTAGATCAATGGTGCTATCATGCACAAGCTATTTGATGTAATTCATATGGATCTAAATGTTCTTGGTTCATTGTCTCTAAACTAGATCATTGTATATTTGAATGGTGTTCTAATTATCATAGTAGATAATAGTTGAAAACTCTGATTTGAAGCCACATTCTCCAAGTGTCCCCTACAACCACAAACATTTAGTTATTGCATTCACAACTCCTCTATACTCTGCTTATGTAGATGAGAGTGCTATGCCACTCTGCTTCTTGCTTGAAAACCTGATTGGTCCTTCTACAAGCATGAACACATATCCTGATGTATGCTTTGGATCTATGTTGTCACCTACCCAATCACTGTCAGTAAACCCAATCAAATCAAGATCAGATTTTGCTTTGTAGAAGATCCCATGAGTTCTTGTTCCTTGAACAAAATTTAGGATTCTTTTGGCTTATCTACAATGGATCTCATGAGACTGATCCATGTATCTTGAAGCCACACTAACTACATAATATATATTAGGCAAAGTGTGTGTAAGATAAAGCAAACACCCAATCAACTGCCTGTACAGTGTATTATTTACCATAGGAGAAGAACCTGCTTCTTCAAGCTTAAATCCTGAAAGGAAGGGAGTCTTGCTTGGCTTGCAATCTTTCATGTTGAACTTTTTCAGCAAATCTAGAGCATATTTGGACTGATGTACTTTGGTTCCATGTTGGGATTGAGCAATTTTGAGACCCAAGAATTGGCTCAACAATCCCAAATATATCATCAAAAATGCATGGTTCATTGCATCCTTCAAGGAGGCAATCTCTTTATTTGAACTTACTGTAATCAAAAGGTCATCCACATACAAGAAAATAATAATCAAATAACCATGAATCAACTTCAAATAGACATTAGGATCAAACTGGCATCAAACAAAACTTAGTGATAGAAAAAATCCATAAATCTTGGGATACCAAGCCCTGGGGTCTTGCTTGAGCCCATACAATGGTTTATTTAACCTGCACACTAAATATGGATTATAAACAAACCATTCAGGTATCTGCATGTAAATATCTTCAGTGAGATCTCCATTTAGGAAAGCACACTTCACATCCATGTGATGTACCTCCCATTGCTTCAAACCTGCAATGGCTAGAGCTATCCTTATGGAGTCCATATTTTTCACTGGTGCAAAGGTTTCATTGTAGTCAATACCATGTACTTGTTAGTAGCCCTTGGCTACCAATATTTCCTTATATTTCAAAGGTGAACCATCAGCAGAAAAAATAGTCTTGAAAACCCACTGACATTGAACTAGCTTCCTCCCCGGGGAAAGATCAACCAGTTCCCAAGTGTTGTTCTTCTAGAGCAAGATGAATTATTATTTCATGGTTGTTTTCCATATTGGATCATCTGCCACATATTCATATGTTTGTGGATCTGATTCAACCATCAAATAGCACTTCTTAGCAAATAGAGGATATTTCACACAAAGGGAACTCTCAAACTGAGATCTAGTCCTCCTAGTGTCACTAGGATTTCCAGCTGCATGAATGGTCTTTGCTTTCCATTTTGGTCTTGTAGGACTATTAGGATCTACATTAAAATCATCATTATTAGACATATCAGAATCAACAAACTCATTAGTCTCCCCACTTACAATCAATGGATCTGGTGGTGAAGAAGACTCTCCAACTTCAACTGCTACTAAAGGCTCTTCTTGGAAATGAACACGTCTTTCAATGAAATATTTGTTAGTGCTCAAGTTAATCAAATTGTACCCTTTTGAAATTCAGAATACCCAACAAATAAGCACTCTTGGCTTTGGGGCTGCAAATCCTTCCTCTTTTTAGTTGGAATTCTATCCCAAGTGTTTGAGACAAAAATCGTGAAATGGGTTACATCTGGCTTGTTCCCACTCCAAGCTTTGAAAGGAGTCATACCATCAATATGCTTATGAGGCACCCTATTCTGGATGTAGGATGCAAATTTTATATCCTTGGCCCAAAACTTTGGTGGAAAAGTCTTAGCTTCCATCATGCAGGTTGTCGTCTCCTTCAGTGATTTGTTCTTTCTCTCAGCAACACCATTTTGCTCTGGTGTGTAAGGGATTGAATGCTGCACCTGAATACTCAAACTTGACATACTCACCACCATTTTTAGGATATTTATTTTCCTCCCATAATGGTTTTCAACCAAGGCTCTAAAGACTTTGAAGATGTCAAAACCCCAAATTTTCACGAAAATTTAAAATTTTGAATAATATAAAATGTTGAGACTGCAGTTGACTAACAACTAACGGTTAGAAATGAAAGAAACAGTTAATAGATTAATTTTAATAAACTCAATTATGTTAACACAACAATTTTCTTATTAACACCATATTAAGTTTAACTTGCACATTATTTCTACATTCGGTTTACTGATGAGTTCTATTTATGATAGTAGGTGAAATGTGACTTTGAATCCCAGGGCTTACGTAGCAATTATGCTAAAGCAAATGGATTACTTGTTCCTACAGGTTTACAGGTATGAATGATCGAGTAACGTCTTCAATTTCGTAAAGCATCCAACAATAATTCTATTTGCAAAAATTAATAAGCTTAGTAGATAAGTTGCTCTAATCCAAACCACTTCTGTAAGGTAAAACAGTCTGTTTTCTTCATTTGCTATTGTAAAAAATTTCAACTAATTGTATTTCTTCCTGTAGTGTAAGTAGCGACAGTACCACTTCCTTTGGTTCTGAACATTTTATTTTAACTTCTTGATAATCTTAATTTTAATATGCATATTCTATCAATTCTATAATACATTTCTTGTATTAAGTTCTATCTAGGAACAGCTTCCAAGGTTGGTGTTTTTCTTATAGAGCCAATCTTTTTATCTTATGTTAACCTCATTATTTTGGTAAAAACTTAAAACCATTTTTCCAAGTAATGAGAAACAACCAAATTCTAAGATAAGATCTCATTAATCTTAACTAAGTAAAAGAGTTCCTAGGAAATGCTCTTGCATTTCATTTTGCTATTTTTACAATTTGTTAACATTTACTTTGCTAGTTCTAAGACTTACAAATGTGCATGAACTATTTGTTTATCAACATATAAGGTTTAAATAATGTTGCACTTGCAAAATATTGATGAATCTACCGAAAACGATGCTATGAAAAGATCTCCACTTTATGTAGAAATTTCGTGCCACCAAGTAAGAGAAACTGTAACTATTAGATAGTTATTTTTACACCATTAATTAGACTATTTATATGTCCATGATTTCACATTAGTCTTTAATTAATATTGGTAACAATTTAGTCATTACACTACCCATCACACAAGAATGATATTACTATATAAGCTTGACGGGTTGTAACCATTTCAAAAAGGGTTAATACTTATATAGGTATTATGCATATTACCAATGATACATGTTTATATAATCTTTTAATATCTTCACAAGTTAATTATTGGTACAAACTTACAATAGAGAAATACAATTCTCATGAGATTTACTAGCAAAAGCTCCTATCATTGTTTACCAATATAATATGCAAGGTTTCTTTTTGGGTTACAAGGCTATACGGTTATATTATGTGCTATGTTAAAGTTATTATAACATTTCATACCCGTGCGAATTATGAGCTATACACCAACATTAAAACAATTATCGTAAGATATGCAACCCATGCAAACTATAGTGTTTATATGTTGTTTGATGAAATCATTTGGGAGAATAATTGGTGATTATTGATCGTAGGTGACTATGGAAAATCAACCCACTGCATGATTATATTAATGCAGCCACGTGGAAATTCCTTGGCCATGCATTGGTTGTATAAATAGTTTTCAAGCCTAACCCTTGGCTTATTCGAGTTTCAACATTTGCGTTGGCCCTTTGGACTGCTCTGCAAGCTCCCATGGCGGCTATGAGTG
Source organism: Pseudotsuga menziesii (assembly GCA_001517045.1). Lineage (NCBI taxonomy): Eukaryota > Viridiplantae > Streptophyta > Pinopsida > Pinales > Pinaceae > Pseudotsuga > Pseudotsuga menziesii. Next base: position 203,044 of record LPNX010551650.1, on the reverse strand, counting down.
GAAAATAGTTACAGAGGCTCCAACGCTGGCCTTTGTCATGTCTTACCCCCTTGAGCTGGGTTCTATTGCTCGCCTCCACTATGATTTCTTTATTTTGGTCAGAGTTCACTTCCCTCCTTACACGTGGCTTTACAGACTTCCTGTAACTCCTTTTGCTTCCCTTCTATCATGGTTTGTCATTCGTGAAAGCTTGAGCTTATTGTGTGTGATTGTGAAGCTCCTTCGTCGTAGGGTTTTGGATTTTAGTTTTCCTGCTTGCATGTTGGTGACAGTTCGACTCCATGCTTGTTGACTCCTTTGTAGCCATTGCTCAGGCTTACCTACACCCATGTTGTGAGTGTGAAATGCAATAGAGTCTCATCGTCTCCATCCTCGGTGAGAATCAGGGCTTGGCTCTTCTTAGCATTGGTTGTGGTGTTGTTATTCCTCCGAGGTTCCATCGTTTTCACTTCCAACTGAGGTAAGTAAATAATTAAGAGCTATTACTATTTACAGTTCCATTTTGAATAAGGGTTTTTTATTTTTAATTAACTCTGGTTCTTTTTACAATGCAGGTTAACTCATCTCCATAGTTGACAGTCGTGCTACACAAATGACTCCACGAATAGTCCATGGTAAGCTCTGGTTTCAAACATGGTTCTCCCTACTTGTATAGATTTTTGCAGTTGGAAGAAGTCTCGGCCATGTTGCACCCAGTATGGGGTTGTTGTTATTCAGCTTTAAGCTATGTCTTGTAATGCTCTCCTCTCAGATTAGTGAATAACTTGTAGTTTTGTAATATTATGTTAATACTTGTTCATACTCCATAACAAGATATGGGTGCTCGGCTCTTAGCTGAGTTTTTGTACTCTATTAATGTTTTGACTTACATTCGGCCTTCGGGCTCGTTGATATAATTTAAATATCTTTAAGACAGTCTGTCTTAAGCTTAAATTTGTTCTCCTTTATGTATTTGTATTTTATCTCTATGTGAATGAATTAAATTTTTCTTTAAATGTTTATATAAAAAGAATAAGTTTATTGCTTATCCTAGGTTACTACTGTAATGGTTTTGTTTATTAAAGAATACTGAGTAATTTCTGCTCAGAATTAGAAGCTAGGGTTTTTACCCTATTTAACTTGTCAGATAATAATTTCTTTATTGTTATTAATTATTTTCGATTATGTTAAAAGAATTTAAGATTGTTTCAGTGACTCAAGGATTTCCAGGTTAGGGTTTAAGGAAATAATCTATGTTTCTTTCTTTAAATATTCCTTCATTTTGTTTAAAGAATTGTTAATTTATAAACGATATTATTTGTGTTAATACTATTATCTGTATATACTATAAATACTTAAGCTTGTATTTGTACATACTCTTTATTACTAAAAACTGTGACTAGTATGTATTAGTTTAGTTCATTCAGTGGTATTATTCTTGTTAGCTTACTAAGAAATGAAATGAGGGTTTCAACCCTATCATTACTCCTTTACATGTATAATCTGTTTGTAAAATTTAAATTACAAATCTTTGTTAAAATACTTAGTTAATTAAACATAAATTACTATATTGTCTTAGTTGTTTTGATTATATAAAAATGCTGTTAGAGATAAATAATTCTTTGTTAAGATATTCTTTATCTTTAAATTAATTTGTCTTTAGAATTTAGTTATGTTACTAAACCCTACCCAAAGTTCGAATAGTTGTAGGTTTAGTTAGTTATTAATATCAATAAAAGAAATAAACTAAAAGAACCATACTTATTTCTTTGCTTAACATGATAAGATAAGCATTATATCTGAGTTGTTTCTATTTCCTTTTTTACAGGTTAAAATTATAGTTTACAAAAGGAAGTACTGTGTAAAAGAAATAAATTATCTACTTGAACAACTCGTGAATATAATACATTTCTATCAGTAAAAATATTATGGCTATTTCTTTTCTAGCATTCTTATTACACGGTCTAGTTTAAACAATAAACTTAACTAGGAAGATTAATATTCTTTTATAAAAAAAACTATCTACAGAAATGACTGATTCCAATACTCTGAAATACATAATAAATCTATTCATTTCAGATTTCTTTCTTATCCTTCATCTATTTTAAAATATATTGCCTGTGCTAGAGTACGGTCTGGTCCATTCCAGACGTGGAAAAACAAAGGTAGGATTGTTTTTCATCAATTATAGATTCATCATTTCAAATAACTTAAGGGTTACAATCTCAATGAGTTCACTACTAAACATTTAATCATCCATTAATCATTCAATTTTCAGATATAAAATTTTAAACACAGTAAAACAAAAGACTGTAGAACCTGTTTAAGCTGGAAAACAACAGCGTTGGGAGGCCATTCCTCCCTACCAACTCCTAGAAAGTGCTCAAACAACATCTCCTCAGGACCCCTGAGCCTGTTCCTAGTCTACTTAGCTGAGAACTGGTGGAGCAACAACCAAATACTAGTCCAATGAATCAGTAATCACTCTGCACTCAGCAGTAAGATCCTTCAGCTGAAAAGCTGCACTAGATCACTTTCTACAGTTTACCCCTCAAACACCTTCCACAAATTCCCTTCCCAAAGAAATCCTTTGAAGTACATTCACCTGAATGATTTTCTTCTTGGAAAATGAGTAGCCTCAGCTCTCTTCAATGGGCATTTTTATTAAGATTGCCTAGGTCTTTTGGGTTAGTTGTCTTTAATTGAGCCTCCTTCTCTGATCCCACTTTCTTGGGGAATCATGACCCCAAATGTAGGGAGGTTGCCTCCTACAACATTGGATGCGTTTGAGGATGCTTCCACTTGTCTATTTTCTCTCCACCTAGTCTCCTCCACCAACTTGACCTGTAAACACTCTTTTAATAGCTCTCCCAAGCTGTTGTCTCCACTTTTATTTATTTATAATTAAAATATTCAGAATTACATTCAACATCTTTGACTCTGCTGAGTCATCAATTACAACTTAGCATAAAATTTAACATATTGTCTTGAAATAAAATCAAGTATGATAATATTATTTTTGCAAAATTGGGGCATGTGACATACACACCCCCTTAGAATATAACATCATCCTCGATGTTATTTATTTTTCATCCTCAGAATTCCCTTGGAATAGAATTGGATATGCATCTTGCATTTTACTTTCCAATTCCGAGGAGGCCTCTTCTGGACTAAGGTGCTTCCATTGCACCTTCACTTGTCCAATGGTGCGGTTCCAAAGTGTGATCTCCCTCTACCTGAGGATACAGTCCGGTTCCACTAGAAAATATCCTTCTAGTTCCACATATACATCATTCCAGTTAACAACATGAGTAGCATAATGAACATATTTCTTTAAAACAGAAATGTGAAAGAAATTATGTACTCTTAAATTTGGTGGTAATGCTAATTGATAAGCCACTTGTCCAATTCTAGACATAATTTCAAATGGACCACAGTAACGAGGTGCCAATTTTGCATAACTTCCTAGTCTCAGAGAGCTCTTTTTGGGCCTTACCTTGATGAACACATGTTCACCTACCTGAAACTCCTTTGGGGTTTTTTTAAATTCTATTTGAGTTTTCTACTGCTCCTGTGCCACTTTCAGATTACCTTGCACCTGTTTTACAATTTATTCCCTTTCCTTTAACAGTTCAGGACCTAATACCAGTCTATCCACAGGATTACTCCAATAAATGGGAGTATTACATTTTCATCCATATAAAATTTCAAAAGGACTAAATCTGGCTGATGTCTGATAATTATTATTATAAGCAAATTCTACCAAATGAAAATAATCCTCCCATTTACTTGGCTGGTCTTTCACATACATTCTTAATAGATCTTCTAGTACTTGGTTAACTCTTTCAGTTTGTCCATCTATTTGAGGATGGAATGAAATACTAAAATTTAATGTAGTGTTTAACCCTTTAAACAAAGAGTTCCAAAAGTTTCCTGTAAATTTAGGATCCCTATCTCAGATTATGACTTTTGGTACTCCATGCAATCGAAAAATCTGTTTCAAAAAAATATCAGCTATGTTTGCAGCTTTGTAGGTAGTTTTAACAGGTATAAAGTGAGCTACTTTTCTTAACTTATCAACTACTACCATGATGGAATCATTCTAATTTTGATTTCTAGGCAGCCCAGTAATAAAATCTAAACTAATTATCTCCCATTTCTAGCTAGGAATGGGTAATGGCTGAAGCAAACCAGCTGGGTGTTAATGTTCAGTTTTTAACTGTTGACATTAAAAACACCTAGCAATATATTCTACTACTTCAGTTTTCATATTTGGCCAAAAATACTCTTTTCTTAACATAGTTATAGTCTTTTGATAACCTGGATGGCTTGAATATGGAGTTTTGAGAATTTCATCCAGAATTAACAGCTTAACTTTAGGTACATTATGCACAAACATTCTGTCTTTATACAGTAAAAATTATTTTGTATTTAAACTATAACCTTTACTTAAGCTTTCTATTGGATTTTCTTTAGTTTTAGCTTGTAAATTCTGGTAAATTTCATCCTGTTCTATTCCTTCTTTAAGCTGTTCATCCAAATCTATAGCATAAGTACTGATAGCTGCTGCAAAATTCAGCCTTGCATTTCTACTCAATGCATCAACAACTTTATTTTCTTTACCTTTTATGTGCTGAATTTCAAAATCATACTTGCTTAAGAAAGCTAACCACCTAGCTTGTCTAGCATTTAAATTAGGCTAATCTAAAAGATACTTCAATCCTTTATTGTCAGTAGTTAAAATAAATTTTCTACCAATTAGGTGATGTCACCACATCTTTAAAGCATGTATAACAACTGCTAATTCTAGATCATATGTTGCATAATTATTTTCATGAACTTTTAACTTTCTTGACTCATAGGCAATAACATGCCCTTCCTGAGTCAGAACACTACCTAAGCCATCATTACAAGAATCAATGCACACTACACATTCTTTATTTGGTTCAACTATTCTTAGAATAGGTGCATTGGTTAATAAAGTTTTAACTTTTTAAAGCTTTCCTCACATTTCTGATTCCAGTCAAACTTCTTTCCCTTCTTTTACAAGGAAGTTATCGGATTTGTAATTTTTGAAAAACATTCAATGAATCTCCGGTAGTAACCAGTAATTCCCATGAAAGATCGAACATCTATCACATCCTTAGGAACCAGCCAATCTTCGATTGCCCTTATCTTTTCAGGATCTACGAAAATTCCTTCCTTGGTCACCACATGACCTAAATACTGAATCTTATCCTTGAAGAAATCGCATTTACTAAACTTTGTGAAGAGTTGATGATCTCGCAACTCTTGCAAAACAATTTTTAGATGCTCTTTGTGTTCTTCTTCAGTTTTTGAATAGATTAGAATGTCGTCGATAAACATGACCACAAAATTATCTAAATACTTATGCATATCATTTTTCATTAAACACATGAAAACAACTGGGGCATTAGTAAGCCCAAATGGCATTACAACAAATTCGTAATGACCATGTCTAGTTCTAAAAGTTGTCTTAAAGATGTCTTCATCTTTAATCCTTACTTGATGATATCCAGACCTTAAATCTATTTTCGAAAACACCATGGCTCCATGTAGTTGATCAAATAGATCATCTATGCAGGGCAATGGATATCTATTTTTTATGGTCATCTTGTTTAACTGACAATAATCTATGCAAAGTCACATAGTTCCGTCCTTCTTCTTAACGAAGATGCGCCTCAGGGAGACACACTAGGTCGAATATACTCTTTATCAATTAATTCTTTTAATTGATATTTTAATTCATTAAGTTCCAATATGTTCATTCGATACGAGGCCTTTGAACTAGGTACTACACCCGGTACCAGTTCAATGGTGAAATCCAATTCCCGTTTTGGAGGTAGTCCTGGAATTTATTCATGGAATACATCAATATATTCTTTTAAGACTGGTATGTATTCCAAATTTAAATTATCTGTCTTTATTAGACTCTCTTCATCAGTTATAGTTACTGGATAAGCTTTACATCCCTTCCTAACAGCTCTTTTATGTTGTAAAGCAGAAATATGCCTTATTGTGGTTTTTCTAGGAATTCCTTTAACACTTACTGGTTTTCTATCACTGTTTAAACATGTAAAGGTTTTATCATAAAAATTTAGAATTACTCTATGTTGTTCTAACCAGTCCATACCAATCAGCAAATCATAAGAACCAAGAGGCAAAACATTAAGATTGACAATAGTTTCAAAATGATCCATAACTAGCGGCACATTCTTTTACAAAACAAGTTACCTTTCTTTTAGCACCAGTGGCTAACTGTACCAACCAAAAATTCTCAAATTTTTCAACAGATAACTTACATTTTTCTACTATTTTAGGTGCAATATAACTGAGACTAGCTCCTGGATAAATCAAAATAGTTACAGGGGTCTGATTTATCATACCTTCTACTTCCACCATGGAAGTATGATATTCAGCTTGTCGATTCTCCAAGGCTGTGTTGATTTTGGGCATGGTCCTTGCTAGTTCCCCAATGGTCATCTCCTCTTGTATAGTATGAATGTTGCTAACAGTCTTCTTCCGATTAGGAGATATTGAAGCATAGTGTGGGCCATTACACTCCCAGCACTTGATACGCTCTTTGTGCTCAAAGTTCTTGGTAAAATTTCCATGATTATTTGCAAATTCCTTATCTTTAGAATTATTATGATTGTTGGGTGTATTTCTCTTGTTTCCTTGGAAATTCTTGTTATTAGAATAATTTTTTGCCTTATTGTTCTTGGAATTTCTGTTAGGCACAAAATCCTTGTTCTTTTGTTCAAACTGATTATTCTTTTTCTTAGCTTTCCAGTTGGCCAAGATTTCCTTCTTTCAATTCTGTTCAAAACATAAGTTATCCTTCCTCATAGCTTCTTCTAAAGTCTTTGGATTGTCATATTCAATCCTGTCCTTAATATGATAAGGTAGATAGCTGAGGAATCGTTGTACCTTTGGTTTCTCATCTACAAGGTATGGTACATACCTAAGTAGACTTAAGAACTTGCTATTTAGATCCATCATTGTCATTGATCCTAACTTCAGCTCATAAAACTCTTTGGCTCTCTCCTCATAATATTTCTCAGACAGAAATTTATTTTTAAAATACCTCTTAAAGGTACTCCAGTTTACATTAATCTCTTTTATTCCCTTAACTCTTTTCAAATCCTGCCACCAAATGTCAGTCTTTCCTAAGAGGTTATAAATAGCCATTCTAGCCTTTAACTAGTTAGAATAGTTATATATTTGGAAGTACTTCTTCATCCCTGATAACCAGGATTAAGCTTCCTCCCCCTTCTCAGTCTCTCCATTAAAGGTTGGTGGTTTTATCTTTTTGAATTCCTTGAAAATATCCTTATAAGGTTTGCATTTCCTCTTCTTAATGTACTAATTATCATCACTACTATCAATGGTAGAATGGTAATTTCGTTGTTCACCAAACACCTCAGAAAATGAACTACTTTCAGTTTTAGTATGTTTCATATTTTTAGATTTACGTTGATGACTTGTATCTTCTAAATCTGTTATTCTACCCCTTCCCTCAGTTTGAAACTTTTCAGTTAGGATCTAGTTCAGCTCTTCTTGAGCCCACAAAATCCTTTCATTTTCTTGCTTTACATACTCCATTTCAAATTTTAGATCTTTTACAGTTTGTAACAATTCTAAGGAATTGGTAGTTAAATCCTCTGGTATATGACCTCTTGGTAAATTTCCCGGTTCAGTAACTGGATATTCCTCCTCTGCATATTCTTCCAGCCTTTCCATACCTGTATGTTAAACTTCAGAAAAACAATTCTCTGTTGAATAACATTTAAAATAAAATATGTTAGCATAATAATTCAGTTTACTGTTTCATGAAAGCTAGTTGGGCTTCATCAAGGCCTAGTGTTTGAACCTTGTGCTCTGATACCACATGTCAAAACCCCAAATTTTCATGAAAATATAAAAATTTGAATAATATAAAATGCTGAGACTGTAGTTGACTAACAGCTAATGGTTAGCATTAAAAGAAATAGTTAATAGATTAGTTTGCATAAACTCAATTATGTTAACTCAACAATTTTATTATTAACAGCATATTAAGTTTAACTTGCACATTATTTCTACATTCGGTTTATTGATGAGTTCTATTTATGATAGTAGGTGAAATCTGACTTTGAATCCCGGGGCTTACTTAGCATTTATGCTAGCGTAGATGGATTACTTGTTCTTACAGGTTTATAGGTAAGAATGATTGAGTAACGTCTTAAATTTCATAAATCATCCAGCAATAATTCTATTTGCAAAAATTAATAAGCTTAGTAGATAAGCTGCTGTAATCCAAACCACTTCCATAAGGTAAAATAATCTATTTTCTTCAGTTTCTATTGTAAACAAGTTCAGCTGATTGTATTTCTTCCTGTAGTGTAAGTAGTGATAGTACCACTTCCTTTGGTTCTGAACATTTTATTTTATCTGCTTGATAATCTTAATTTTAATATGCATATTCTATCAATTCTATAATACATTTCTTGTATTAAGTTCTATCTAGGAACAACTTCCAAGTTTGGTGTTTTTCTTATAGAGCCAATTTTTTTTATCTTATGTTAACCTCATTAGTTTGGTAAAAACTTAAACCATATTTCCAAGTAATGAGAAACAACCAAATTCTAAGATAAGATCTCATTAATCTGAACTGAGTAAAAGAGTTCCTAGGAAATGCTCTTGCATTTCATTTTGCTATTTTTACAATTTGCTAACATTTACTTTGCTAGTTCTAAGACTTACAAATGTGCATGAACTATTTGTTTATCAACATATAAGGTTTAAATAATGTTGCACTTGCAAAATATTGATGAATCTACCCAAAACGATGCTATGCAAAGATTTCCACTTTATGTAGAAATTTCATGCCACCAAGTAAGAGAAACTATAACTATTAGATAGTTATTCTTACACCATTAATTAGACTATTTATATGTGCACGATTTCACATTAGTCTTTAATTAATATTGGTAACAATTTAGTCATTACACCACCCATCACACAAGAATGATATTACTATATAAGCTTGATGGGTTGTAACAATTTCAAAAAGGGTTAATACTTATATAAGTATTATGCATATTACCAACAACACATATTTTAATAATCTTTTAATATCTTCACAAGTTAATTATTTGTACAAACTTATAATAGAGAAATACAATTCTCACGAGATTTACTAGCAAAATCTCGTATCATTGTTTACCAATATAATATGCAAGGTTTCTTTTTGGGTTATGAGGCTATATGATTATATTATGTGCTATGATAAAGTTATTATAACATTGCATACCTGAGCCAATGATGAGATATACACCAATGTTAAAACAATTATCGTAAGATATGAAACCCATGCAAACTATAGGGTTTAAATGTTGTTTGATGAAATCATTTGGGAGAATAATTGGTGATTATTGATCGCAGGTGACTATCGAAATTTGACCCACTGCATGATTATATTAATGCAGCCATGTGGAAATTCCTTGGCCATCCATTGGTTGTATAAATAGTTGTTAACCCTAACCCTTGGCTTATTCGAGTTCCAACATTTGCGTTGGCCCTTTGGGTTGCTTTGCAAGCTCCCATGGTGGTCGTGAGTGGAAAATAGTTACAGAGGCTCCAACGCTAGTGTTTGCCGTGTCTTACTCCCTTGAGCTGGGTTTTGTTGCTCACCTCCAGTGTGATTTCTTTATTTTTGTTAGAGTTCACTTCCCTCCTTTCACATGGCTTTACAGCCTCCCTGTAACTCCTTTTGCTACCCTTCTATCATGGTCTGTCATTAGTGAAAGCTTGAGATTATTGTGTGTGATTGTGAAGCTCCTTCATCGTAGGGATTTGGAGTTTAGTTTTCCTGCTTGCATGTTGGTGACAATCCGACTCCATGCTTGTTGACTCCTTCGCAGCCATTGCTCATGCTTACCTACACCCTTGCTATTAGTGTGAAATGCACCAGAGTCCTGTTGTCTCCATCCTTAGTGAGAATGAGGGATTGGCTCTTCTTAGCATTGGTTTTGGTGTTGTTATTCCTCCGAGGTTCCATCATTTTCACTTCCAGCTGACGTAAATAAATAAGTAAGATCTATTACTATTTACGGTTCCATTCTGCATAAGGGTTTTTTTATTTTTAATTAACTCTGGTTCTTTTTACAATGCAGGTTAACTTGTCTCCATAGTTGATAGTCATGCTACACAAATGGCTCCACTAATAGTCCACGGTAAGCTCTATTTTCGATCATGGTTCTCCCTACTTGTACATATTTTTGCAGTTGGAAGAAGTATCGGCCGTGTTGCACCCAGTATGAGGTTGTTGTGCTTCATTTTTATAGTTTTTGCTTCGGTTTAAACCCTTACTTTTCGCAAGGTGACTTCGGCTTTAAGATGTGTCTTGTAATGCTCTCCTCTCGGATTAGTGAAGAACTTGCAGTTTTGTAATATTATGTTAATACTTGTTCATACTCCATAACAAGATATGGGTGCTCGGCTCATAGCTGAGTTTTTGTACTTTGTTAATGTTTTGACTTACATTCGGCCTTCGGGCTCGTTGATATAATGTAAATATCTTTAAGACAGTCAGTCTTAAGATTAAATTCGTTCTCTTTTACGTATTTGTATTTTATCTTTGTGTGAATGAAAAAAAAATTCTTTAAATGTTTATATAAAAAGAATAAGTTTATTTCTTATCCTAGGTTACTACTGTAATGGTTTTGTATATTAAAGAATACTAGGTAATTTCTACTCAGAATTATGAGCTAGGGTTTCTACCCTATTTAACTTGTAAGATAATAATTTCTTTATTGTTATTAATTATTTTTTATTATTGTTAAAAGAATTTAAGATTGTTTCAGTGACTCAAGGATTTCTAGGTTAGGGTTTAAGGAAATAATATCTGTTTCTTTCTTTAAAGATTCCTTCATTTTGTTTAAAGAATTGTTAATTTATAAACGATATTATTTATGTTAATACTATTATCTATATATACTATAAATACTTAAGCTTCTATTTGTACATACTCTTTATTACTAAAAACTATGACTAGTCTGTATTAGTTTAGTTCATTCAGTGGTATTATTTCTATTAGCTTAGTAAGAAATGAAATGAGGGTTTCAAACCTGTCATTACTCCTTTACATGTATAATCTGTTTGTAAAAATTAAAGGACAAATCTTTGTTAAAATACTTAGTTAATTAAACATAAATTACTATTGTATCTTAGTTGTTTTGATTATATAAAAATGTTGTTAGAGCTAAATAATTCTTTGTTAAGATATTCTTTATCTATAAATTAATTTCTCTTTAGAATTTAGTTATGTTAATAAACCCTACCTAGGGTTCGAATAGTTGCAGGTTTAGTTAGTTATTAATATCAGTAAAATAAATAAACTACAAGAACCATACTTAATTCTTTGCTTAACATGATAAGATAAGCATTATATCTGAGTTGTTTCTATTTCCTCTATTACGGGTTAAAAGTATAGTTTACAAAAGGAAGTACTGTGTAAAAGAAATAACTTAGCTACTTGAACAACTCATGAATATAATACATTGCTATCAGTAAAAATATTGTGGCTATTTATTTTCTAGCATTCTTATTACACAGTCTAGTTTAAACAATAAACTTAACTAGGCAGATTAATATTCTTTTCTGAAAACAACTATCTACAAAAATGACTGATTCCAATACTCTGAAATACATAATAACTATTTTCATTTTAGATTTCTTTCTTATGCTTCATTTAATTTAAATTATACTGCTTATGCTAGAGTACGGTCTGGTCCATTCCAGACATAGAAAAACAAAGGTAGGATTGTTTTTCATCAATTATAGATTCAACATTTCAAATAACTTAAGGATTACAATCTCTATCAATTCACTACTAAACATTTAATCATCCATTAATCATTCAGTTTCACATATAAAATTTTAAACACAGTAAAATAAAAGACTGTAGAACCTATTTAAGCTGGAAAACAATAGCGTTGGGAGGTTGATCCTCCCTACCAACTCCTAGAGAGAACTAAAACAATGTCTCCTCAGGACCCCCAATCCTGTTCCTGGTCTGCCTGGCTAAGAATTGGTGGAGCAACAACCAAATACTAGTCCGATCACTCTGCACTTAGCAGTAAGATCCTTTAGCTGAAAAGCTACACTAGATCACTTTCTACAGTTTATCCCTCAAACACCTTCCACAAATTCCCTTCCCAAAGAAATCCTTTGAAGTACATTCACTTGAATGATTTTCTTCTTGGAAAATGAGCATCCTCATCTCTCTTCAATGGGCATTTTTATTAATATTGCCTAGGTCTTTTTGGGTTAGTTGTCATTAATTGAGCCTCCTGCTCTGATCCCACTTTCTTGGGGAATCATGACCCCAAATGTAGGGATTTTGCCACCTGCAACATTGTATGTGTTTGAGGATGCTACCACTTGTCTATTTTCTCTCCACCCAGTCTCCTCCACCAACTTGACCAGTAAACACTCTTTTAATAGCTCTCCCAAGCTGTTGTCTCCACTTTTATTTATTTATAATTAAAATATTCAGAATTACATTCAACATCCTTGACTCTGCTGAGTCATCAATTACAACTTAGCATAAAATTTAACATATTGTCTTGAAATAAAATCAAATATGATAATATTATTTTTGCAAAATTGGGGCATGTGACAAAAGAGGTCAAAAAATTCAAACTTATGCTTTAGAAAGTAAACCCAACAATACCTGGAAAAGTCATCTATGAAGGTCAGTGCATATTTGGATTGACTCATGGAAATATGAGGGAATGGACCAGCAATGTCACTGTGGATCAGCTCAAGAGGTGCAAAGGTTATCTCATGAATAGCTTTCTCACACTTGTGATCTGGGTGTTTTCCTAGGATACAACCTTGACATACTCCCTTAGAAAACTTGATCTTTCGTAACCGTATGACCATATCTTTTTCACTCAAATCAGAAAGATAATTGTACTTAAGATGGAGAAATATTTCATGCCAAAGTTTACTTGCTTCATTAGCATGAATCAAAAGAGCAAAGGGGTTTGAGTAGGGTAGAAAATAGGAAAACTTGTATACCTTCGAAGTGTGATCTACAACACCTTTTGCTATTACTTTACCACTCAAAATCTCAGTGATTTAAACATCATCAGGGGAGAAGATGACCGTCTTTGGAGACCCAATATGAGTCATTTGATACACTAACAAGAGATTAGAGGCAAGACCTGGAACATAAAACACATTATTTAACTTAACATGGTCAAGATCAATCCTTCCCTTTCCCAAACTGTCAGTGAGAGAGTCATCTCCCAAAACTATTGGTGGAACTTTTGACATGTCAAGGGAGGAGAATATCTCTTTTGTTGAAACCGTATGTGTAGAAGCTCCAGAGTCAATGATGAATCTAGGTGAGCTTGACGTGCCATCAACCAAGGCTTGTACTCTCTCTCTATCCTCTGAATTTAATCCTCCTTCCCTCTTCTTTGAGCAACCAGGAAGGGAGATGTTATTCTTCTCCAGGAGTTGGGTCAACATGTCAATTTGATTTTTCATACAAGATCTCTCAGGATGATATGCCTTACTATCGTATGTGCACTTGCTCATTTCTCCTTTGTTCTTCTTCTTATGGGAGTTCTTCTTGGAACCTTGGGGCTCCTCTTGAGACTTGTTCTTCTCTCTCTTTTGCTCAGGTGGAGTTTTAGTTTTTTTCTTTCTTTTTGAATCCACCCTTGAATCTCCAGCAACCAAAGCTTGGTATTTGGAAGGTTTTATGGTGCCCATCATCACCAACTTATCTTGTTCTTGTGTGAGGGACTCCATGAACTCTGCAAGCTTAGGCATCTTCCAGGATTGATATGTCAAATTAGTGGTAGGGAAGGTCGAAAAAAACACTGAATAGTCAGGACCAAGCTTAGAAAGTATGGCCAAAACTATTTTCTCTTCCTTCTTTTTGATTCCACACTATTTCAACTGCAAAAAAAGGGCCTTAAACTTGGAAAAGTAGAGTTGCAATGATTCAAAGCTACTGGGACTCAATGAGATCAACTCATTCTTGATTTTATGTCCTCTCATATCATCTGTATTTCCAAAAGTCTCTTCTATCTTCTCCCACACCTCATTAGTTGATTTCAATCCATCAAGATGGAAGAAGAGGTCTCTTGAAATACTCAGACACAAAAGACCATAGGCTTCATCCCTCCTGTTGTGCCATTTAATTTTCTCTACAGTTGCATTGGGATCTCCTTTTGTTTCCATAGTAACCCTATAGATACCTTTCTCTCTCAATAGTATCTCCATCTCATCTTTCCACTCAAATAAATTGAATGGAGTCAAGATGATCTTCTGAGATTGGTCCATAGCTCAGAAATTGTACCCTCCAGTCAGCAGAATGCGCTCCCAGTCAAGATGTAGAGCCTGAAATAGAAATAATAAAGGAGAGAAATAAATCTACAAATTCTTTGATACCATGTGGAAATTTAACCCAAGAGATAGAACAATTACACTCACAAAATTGCTAATTAAACATGCAAAATTAACACCAAAGGAGACTGAAATTGGAGCATAACACCAATCTATATTCAATAAGTGTAATATATAAAACCTTATGAATTAATAGGATGCTGAAATATATAATTACATGAGAGATTCAAATGCATAAGGATTCCATTCAAAAAGGTAAAAAGGCAGGCTTACTAAATCTAGTCAAATCCCCCATAGGTGCATAAAGCAGTTTCCAAACACACCAATATGCTCACGAATTGGATAAGTAAAGTAGGAAACCTAAAGAGGGATTGAAATACAACTCATACATTATTTTATTAGGAGAAAAGGAGGGAGGATGATGTGGGCAAAAAACAAGTCAACTACACGTAGTCTAGCTTTTCCTTTTTCCTTAAATCTCAATAAAACAGGTAGCTTTTCAAAAAAAGTAGATATGCACTTTGGAGGATCTGGAATAAAGAAGAAATGATAAATATGGTTTCTAGGATGTTCCCCAAGCACTCCATGACTCAGTTTTAGCATGTGTTGACTTCTAGGACTTGTAGAAGACAACTAGCATAAAGTGGAATCTAGGAAACTAGGTAATAAGACAAAATTAATTAAAATTAATGTCTAAGGTAGGTAACTATGGGTTGATTATTCTAAAATTTAGGGCATTGTGGAGATTCCTTAAAGTTTATAGTTTGGTGTATCTATTCATTAATCATGGTAGCGATCCTATCATTGTTGAGAAAGGGGGGTCTTGACCAAGTTCTGAGAAACAATCTTCCTCTATACTGCTACTGCTGAATTGTATACTGAAATCATGATTATCTCCATCCATTCCTCCTCAAAAGAATAGGGCAGCAATTTACTGTGGGAAAGGGTTCATTCTATTGGAAACAAGTTACCAGTGAGCAAAGGATTGTCATAAGGGAAATCAGCCTGTTTAATAAGCCTGATCTCTATAGGAAGGAAATAACGCAAAGAAGGCTGAATTAAATTTCCCTATATAAGAGGGATGGATTAATAAAGAGATCATGTTCACATCTTTAATGGTTGCATACACTAAAGAGAGGAGTCATTAGTCTATCTGGATTCCCTTCCTCCAATGGGCATAGCTCTCAAGTAAACCCACTTCCATTAGGGCCTATTCATCATCTGCATTTATACATCAAACTGCTACAACCCTCAAATATTGACTTTCCATTATTATTTAAGATCTACATGCACATAAGAAGGAATGGATCAACACGTGGAAGGTGCTCCTAGATGATCATGGTACTCAAAGATTCCATTTCGTTGAAGCATATTTATAAATCTACATGTTTATATAAAGTTACTACAACCATCAAGCGATCCACCCTTAT
Organism: Pseudotsuga menziesii; assembly: GCA_001517045.1. NCBI lineage: Eukaryota > Viridiplantae > Streptophyta > Pinopsida > Pinales > Pinaceae > Pseudotsuga > Pseudotsuga menziesii. The sequence goes on along the minus strand of LPNX010551650.1, from coordinate 187,205 downwards.
CACTATTTGATATGGCGTGAACCATCAATCTTGGAAATTAATTATTTGCATAGATGGGGCATTCTTAGGAAGTCATTATCTTCAGACTTTGGGAATCACTTTGATCACTAAACGCATTTGTACAATCATCTACAATTCAACTATGTTAAGGCTTAAAAGACTGACATCTCAGTTATTGTTGTCCAAGGTACTTCTAAGATCATATCTGATAATTTTCTGTGTCTACATTATTTCTATGCTGCTGGTATTTATGGATATATATTACAATTTTTATGAATATCTGGGTTAAGTCTGATATTGGATCATTACTGAGCACAGATATCAACAAGTCTAGTATGCTAAGGAACCCTGAATTGTGTTGTGAAAGTTCCTAATAATAAACCCTATTCAATCATTACACCCTCATTTACAAACAAAAAAGAGGTTAAGGAATGTATTGATCATAGAAGTGTCAAGAGTGATAATGTCAAATTATCTATAATCTATACTAGATTTAGTTTGGGATATTATAGTCTTCCACCTACAATTGATATTTTCAGTCTTACTGAGTAGTTCTAGTAAGCATCTAATATTGGATATGGTCCATATAAGCCTCAAAAATATAGTGGACATGAAAGGACATACCTAGTCCAGATCAGCCTAAAAAATATGGTGGACACGAAGGAACATACCTAGTCCGGATCAGCCTCAAAAACTATGATTTGTATTTCTAATAAGAACTTACATAGAATACTGATATAACTAGGGTTCTTCTAGTAAAGATATTTAGATCATTGTACAATATGCTCATACATTATGGATATTACGTAGCTAATAAATTTACTATAAGTATTATTAGTAAGCTCTGTACTCATAATAGCTTGATGCTTCTTCTTATACCCATTAATTTATGGTGTTCATGTTCTACTTATTGAAATAGTGTGTTTACAGTAGTTCTTACTGGTGCTTATCTATGATGTTGTAGATAGAGATAGTTAACCTCAAAGACAAATTCTACAAATAAGAGTCACCATATTTACATATGACCTCCCAACATAGTTTTATTGACTTCATATTTCAATGATCTATGAAGAATTTAAAATACCCACCTAACAAATAACGATCAAACATATGGAGCATATATACCATGGCTAGGCCTTCCACTTTAGTACTGGCATAGTTTCACTTGGATCGAGTCAACGTAATTCTATTAAAGTAAAATTTATGAAATAAGATTGGTTCTCTAGGTTGTGCATGGATACCTCTCCAAATGATAATTGAAACATTGGCATACAACATGGAATTCAACCATCAACTTAAGGAAAACTAAAATTTCCACAACAACCACTTACTTAAAGTCAGGAATCCAAATCATAGGGACCACAATATATTAGGATATATTTATCTCCCCTAGTCACATTCTATGGAAGAGCTTCATAGTCACTAGACTTTAAATTATTGGGGGCAAGCCAGTAGAATTCAACAACCTATACCCAGGATTTATATCTTCAACCTAGGGTGATGGGATGGATGGAGTGGTGCTATTATCTTAGACCAGCAACACCTATGTACGGGGGGGGACTATTAATAACCCACTATAATAGTAACCTTTATACAAGAATCCTATAAGCATCGAGGAAGTGAACAAATTGTTAAAATCTATGGTGAATGACCTGACCAAGGTAATACAAGGGCTGGTTGCTCACTCCTTTGTAGGAAAGGGAAAAAATAAAACTATTAGGAACCAACCTCAGTTCATAAGACCTCCTCATAAGGAATTACTCATCCTAAATAAAGTATTCTTTGATGAAATAAAGTCAATTCCTCTCCTTCTCAGTCAAGCCTGTGTGCACAAACTCGATCAGAAGTGACTATTTTTGAGGGGTAGAATTTATGGTGAAAGGGGGTAAGGTACCTCTGCTACTAGCTCTATTTCCTACCAGCTATTCCTGAGACACCAATCCCATATTGGAATTGTTTCATCTACTACATAGCCACATGATTCCCCAGTCTAGCCTCCTTAACAATAAAAACCACCCATATAGATATTAAAGCATAACCACCAAACCTAATAGCCTTATACATCATCAATACCCATTGTTGCTCCTCCCATTTCTACTACACCACCTATATACACTTTCACTCCTCCATAGTAGGATAAACCAAGATGTGCTTAGAACCATCCTAGACCTGAGCCTAACAAATTATATGAAAACCACTAGGTTTATGACCACAACATAGAGTACTATATGGCTTATCATAGGGCTTAGTGTGAGAAACAACAATGATAAGAAAATAACAAGGGCCCTCTCCATCCTAATAATGTTGGCCTAAGTATATATAAAATTCATTTACTCATCATAGCTAGTCATTGCTTGCTAGTTCATTAGCCATGTTGTTATCTGACTAGTCCCCTTCCTTTTTAACCTCCTTATTTACATCTATGGCACTTGCTACATCTAGTCAAAGCACTCCTATCCAAAAGGCACATTTAATCATAGGGTTCATTGAATAGGTAACCTTGGCTGATGTATGTATCACTACTCAGCCCTCTCGACTAAATATGCTCACCCTCTCGACTGATTGATTGCTCGGTCATGGTTTATTTATTTAAGCTAATTACAGGTCTGTTGTCAAATGCCAAATCAATTCCTAGTAGGGCCTAAGAGCTCTCATCGTCTGTCAGTAAGATGTCTTAATCGATATGCTCATATGGAAACAACATGTCTCAAATTCCATTCTGGTAAATTCATTGGTAGCATAGATCATGTCCATCAAGTAGGCGCTAATGTAAAACTTAGGCTATTTACCAAGTTTGGTATCTTTTGCAGCTCTGATGGCTTCTATCAAAGAGTAATAAATGATGGCTTCCTAATGGAAAATACTTCTATCATTCATGATTTTTTTTATTAAAGGGACCCATGCCCCTTATTCATAGGTGGTTAGAGAGCATGCCTCAAATTTGGGCCAGAGCTAGACTCCAGTAGCGAGAGTTTCAATATGTGGGCTCTTGTAACTGAATCGAACACCTCAACACCTCACAGTGCCACACTTCAGCATCTCATAGTGCCACAATAGGCAAGAAAATTTTAAGAGCACAGATGGGGATATATATAGGTTAGGTGCAAACCCTACAGCTGTACATTATCACACTACAGCTGGGCAGTAAACTCATACTACATATACTAGACGGAACATGTAGGATAAAAGATAACCAAAATGCCCTACTTTTCCAGTCGATTTTAGATAAAAAAAATCGGCCAATTTTTTACTGGGAAATTGTTATTATCATCAATTTGCAACGTTATAACTTTTAAGTGCCTATTCTAGACTAAATCCCTATTTTTAAAACCACACAGATAACCCAAATTGTTAAAATTGATATTTAAACCCTCTAAATTATGATTTAAACCAGAATTTTGAAACTGGATTCTGGTGGCTTGGGTGTATTTTCATTAACACTTATACTGATCCCCCAAGAGATGGTAAATTCAATACATAAATGGTGGCATAACCAGAATATAGAGAGTTTGAACATGACAAATTGAGAACTGGTAATTTCAGGAAAGAAATGTAGCATGTATCTTTGGATGTAAAGAATGAAAAAATGCATGTACCAGGATATAAAATTCTAACCTAATTGAGTGGAAACCCCTGTGAATTGGAATGATGATGATGGTCGATTGAAACGGCACATGAAATAGGTGCCCAAACTCTTTTTGCAATCCCAAAAAGGCCTTACGAAGTGCAAAAAACTATTACCCTACCTAACCGAAAACATCAAATGGCGCGATGGTGGACTAAGCAAAAGCTCGGAAACCTCTTACCCTGACCAAAAAACCAGTGAAATGGAGAGGGTGCACTAAGAAGATTCTGGAAAAGCTAATAACCAAGCGTGAAAAGCAACGACTTGGTTTTCTTGGTGAAAGCCTAAGAGTGAAAAACCAGGAAAATTATGACGATGGTCGACTAGGTGGGGATGAGGTTTGGATTTATATAGTTAAACATTTCTCGATTGAGAGTTAAAAATGAATCTAATCTCTCGGTTGAGAAACTATTCCGAGAGTTTAATGTAAAAATTATGCCAATACTCTTAGACGAGAAGTTTTAAAACTATCGGACGAAACATTATCCAACTATGGAACAACTCTCGGACGAGAGAATGTTAACCGTGGTTAATTTCTTGTCTGAGAAATATAACAACTCTCGACCGAAAAAATTTGTTGACTTTTTTCTCGACGGAGAAATTGGAAATTATACAAAAAAAAATATTTTTCACGGAATTGTTTCCCAACTTCATGTTTTCACCATTTCACTCTTGAAATATCAAATACAAAATTTTTATTGGAAAAAAAAGCATATCATTAAACATGGGCCCCATAATTAATGGTGGACTGTAAATAGTTAATAGATAAAGAAAAGGGAACTGTATGTTCCTTTCCTCATCTATAAGGCTATTGACATTTTCTTCCACATAGTCCTCGCCAAATTAATTCCCTTCAGACTCTCATTTCCACAGTTAAGTGCATATACTATAGATAACTATTGATAATTCGATGAAAAATATTTTTCCAATTAAGGCAATGAGTCCTAGCAATTGAATTCCCTTGGAATCTTTTTTCACAACCACACAATACTGCAAAGAAACCAATAACAGTTCTATATAACATGAAAACAATGTGTGGTTGTACACAACAGTGAAATAGGACTACCACCAAACAAACATACATGGACAAGCTACTGAAAAGCCTATCCATATAGTAACTGATGTCATGCACACAATGTACATACAAAAAATCTCAAATGTCTCAAAGCTATAGTTCTAGAACACCATCCATTATATAATATCAAATTCATCCAAGGATTTTTTGTTTTCTAGCAACGTGCATGAATTCCTATAATAATAATCTAATCTTGTAATTACTAAGAAGAAATTGAATGCAATATTTCCTCGTAGACCATGTATCTATTTTGATTTTGTAATCTAATTGTTATATTTGGAATTAAAAGATCTAGTAATTGATTTTCAATAATAACATGTTACAATACCTGCAGCAAAATGCCCCAATTTTGTTTCTATGCATCTTCCTAAAGTGTGACATAAATCAATTCAGGATGTTGTAGTGTTGAAACTACAGTCTTTCATGACTCAAAGGATACAAGAATATACAAAAATATCCTACCCATCTTTACATTTTAACAAACCACCCTTTCTATAATGAATCCAATTTATTTGGTGTGTGCCCTCTGTAAATATTGAGTTAGTTCTATATAGGGTTTGAATCAGGAGGTAAAGGTGCAACATCACCGGAAGCATTCTGAGGACCTTGAATGGGTGGTGCTTCTGGTATTTCCTTCTATACAGAGTCTTCATTTGTTTTCTTGTCTGATTCATGAGGGCTCACCGTTACTTTTTCCACTTCTTCAATTTTTTCAGTTGTCACTGGTGTTGTTTCAACAGGATTGGTAGGGTTTAGAGATTCTATATTCAAGGAAGAGATTCATGGAAGAGATTGAATCTCTGGATGCATACCATGAATTCCCACACCTCAAACACTAAAAGCTCAAATTTGCAGGCTGCATATCAGCATGAATTCGAATGATGAAAACATCCATAATTTTATGGAGTATGACATATCCTAAGGCCTGTCTTAGTTGGTCTTCAATAAACTCTGCAATTCCCAAACCCCAAATCAATGATTAACATGACAACTACCTCAATGAGTGGAAGCAAGGAACAAACCAGTGGGAAGGGGGCACATCAAAATATGCTGAACCATTTTGGCACTACTTCAATGGTCACTTCTTGGAATGCTCAATATTTCTCTAGGTTTTGGCAGTTTTGACATATATCAATTAAATTTAGAAATGCAAAAAAACAAAAACTCAAACATATATAAGAAAATTAATTAAAATATTCCTCTCTAAATTATAGGTCTAGGGACAGAATAATGAAAATTGACGAGGAATTCAAAAACCAGAAATTCAATTGCAATTACAAGTTTAAGAGCAAACCCCTTATGTGTTTCCTCTATTTAACTGAGATCAACACTACCCTTGTTAGAATTTCATCCAATAAATTCAAAAACTGCATGACACCGGTGACATATTATACACAATGGGCATAGAAAACTATTACTTACCAGACTGAGTGCCTGTGCTAGTGATCAAAGTGTCTACTTTTGACCTTCTGGAGACACAGATTCCCATGACCCTATCAATCAGCTTGATTGTGCAGGTTTAATCGATGATATAGGTATAAATATGGACAATACCCACGTCAGATTCATGTAGGTCTCGAGACCAACACAATCAATGTGGGATATGCAGGGCACATGCGTAGAGAGAACTGACAGCCTTGGCTCAGATGGAGATGTGTTTTGTCCGAGATTGAGGAATTTCTTCTATTTTTCTCAAGATAAGTCCAAATTTTAACATGATATATTTGGTGAATAGAAATGTTTGTTTTCGATCTTCCAAGATCCAATTTGACAATCAATGTGCACCAAATATGTTGTATGTCTGTAAAATTAACATTTTTTTCTTCACTACCATGTAAGATAAGAGGTTAAATATTTATTAATAGCTTATGTAATTATGTTTTTATTAAAAAAATTAAAATCAAATATAATTATTTATAATATATATCAAACAAGTTTAAAATTTATATTTATTTCATGTTTACATAGTCTTGAATTAAATTTAGAAATGAAAAAAACAAAAACTCAAACATATATAAGAAAATTAATTAAAATATTCCTCTCCAAATTATAGATTTAGGGATAGAATAATGAAAATTGGTGAGAATTTTTTTTTTATGATGACCTCAAGTGACATTCATGAGGAATTTTAGTAATAAATATTTTTGGTAGGTTAGCAATCCATTAAAGCAAATAATGTCATGTATTTATTAGTATGTTTTAAGTGTACATGATGACAACAATGGATTACTCTCATTGCACTCTCAATTATAATTTTTTCATTTGGATTTTTTTATTGTGGAAGATTCAACGTACCCTAACTATAATCTGGAGAGGAGAAAGAAGAATATGGAGGTGATTGAAGGATCCTCCTCTTTTCTCCCCCTTAAACCACAAAACACTCAAGGTCATCACATGGTATTTCTAGCATCATTGGATTTCCAATAGTCAATCAAAGACATGAATGCAAATCTGGTGAGTGGAATATGCATTCTCAAGCTTCAACTGATCATTCCTAGGTTAAGATGGATATGGGCTCATGTCCATACTCAATATCCCATGCACCCATTGCACCATCTATAATCAATGTGATGTTACAAGTGTACACGGAGTTAAAGGATCACCCCAACCGAACTTGACTATAAAATAACATAGGTCCATCTTAACACTGAATCTATAAATTTGCAGATATGAATAAAAATTTCCCATATGCAAATACAAATGCTACATATCTCTTCCACCCGAGATATATTCCATCATCTTGGTGTACTAACTATTTACAAATATGTTTTTCTTGATACAAATGTCATGCAATTTTACAAAATTCAGAATTGCAACTTTAATTTTGTCCTCAGTGCACATTTTATAGCAAGAACCTAAATGAACTAAGAGACTTCATGACTCAAATTTTCAAACACAAACTAAAAAGTTGGACTAAATCTTGATTAATTTCACTTTTCCATTTTGATTTGAATAGAAGCGGTATTATAGAGAATGTAGGCCTCAAAGCACATTAAAAAAAAGGCATATACATAAATAAAATGCTAAATTCAAGACACCTCATCATTAGCACAGAGCTATAGCCATAGTTTCTTGTCATTTTAGCATTCGTGTTACCAGTGCTGCCCCAAAAAAATAATCCCCAACAGAGCAGGAGCCATCGCAATCGACCACTAAGTAGTGGGTTGTCAAATGGAATCTTCCTAATGCTTCCACCAACCCTCTCATGAAAAATATTTATCCCCAAATAAAAATCCACCCAACCTTCATTCCCAAAACCCTCATAATTATCCAAACCATCATGCTTCAATTCCACATTTTCCTCTGCTTTCAAATCACAATTTTCTTCTTCTCCAATGCCCAAATCCCTTGATTCATCAATGTTCCAACTCGAATTATCCTCCTATTCTCTCAATGATTCGAACTATGCATCTCCCCCAAAGGATCCTCTTCTTCATTTTCTGCATTTTTTTCGCTCAAATTCTCTAAAACCAGTAAATATCACCAATGCCACAATGATTTTCAAATTCAATTGGAAGGCCCTCATCACGGCTCAACAGAAATTGAAGGTATCAGTATCCAAACCATATAAAATCTCTATGCAAATCCCATTCAATCCATTTTTAGTATATGTTCATGAAGTTAGGGAGACATTAACCTCATTTACTTATCCTATAGTAGCAACAAAGCCTCTCTTCTTGCAATTTTGTGCATATATGGAAAGTATAGGTATGTATTCTCCATCAAGCATGCCTCAAATAGTGTTAAACCAAGGTAAAAGGGACTGTTCATGTACCTTTGAACAAGTAGCATTTATCCTCAATTATAACCTTAATGTGCTAAAATTTCTCCAACAATTGGAAGTCCTTTGCATAAGAAATGGTAGCAAGGAAGTTTTATGGGGCATTGATTGTATGTTTTCAACCTTCATGCTATCAACAAGATTCAATTAATAGTGGATTGAACCTATTTCATTACATTTTGATTTGAGGGGACAAAATTGGGTTAGTCAGGTTCAGCTTCACATAGTAACTGACCAGCCCACAAGATAGGGTATTCTAACCAATATTGTTATAGCTGATTTTACCACACATGGTGAATCACACTTTTATGGCCTTCCCTGTCCCTATGCAAACTCCTTAGACCCCATGGCCCATTTTTGTAACTTTGATGTTTCCTAGATCATCCCTAAAAACATACTTAAATTGCCATATGCAACTTTTAAACCCTTTATCGCGTATATACGCGGGTTTGACCTATAAAACCGTGTACACCGGGATGTGTGAAAAAATACAAATTATTTTGGAGTTTTCCTTGATGTGGATCCGACTCACTTGTCTCCTGGCCTTCCATATGCCCTGAGATCACTTGGATTCGACCTTTCATTACCCCATTGATGAGATATATAAGGAACCCTTTGGATACATTGAAGGTATATGAGAAATTGAGAGCAAGAGAACTATAGTCCATTGTTGCCAGAACTTGTGCTTGAGTCTGCATCCCCTTTGTCCCTTGGAGCACTTTCGTGTTCTTCCCAAGCTTGCCTTTTGCTAGTGAGATTTTTATCTAGAGATGGAGGATTGAAGTGGTGGAGGCCCAAGTGGAGGACTCAGTTTCTCTGATTCGTAGACGTTCTGACAGAGGTTGTATTCATTGTAATCTATGATTTTATATTAATAGAAATATCTTTTCCTGTCCGACAATATGTGTTTGAATGAATATTTTATCCATGGATGATTTCAAATGATTATGTGTTATTGATTATATATGCTAGAGTAGAGCTAACATGATTATATATAGTATGCTTGTCTTGTTTATTGAATGTTGAGGAAGCAATTTATCAATTCAAGATGAAGTTGGAAAGCTCAATGGGGATCTACACCAACCGTTCGGAATAAGGTACGAATCAAGATCCTTTAGTGTTAGTTGTTTGGTTTCTCTTGCATATAGGAAAGGATGGATTTCTAGAGTTAAGTTGTCTATTGTGGTACCCCAAGCCATAGGAATTTCTCTCGGTAATAGAATTGGTGACTCTGCTGGGGAGTTCCTAGTAGTTGTCCTTTGGGGGTTTTTATCGGCATTCAATGTTCTTGAATTGCTCTTTTTTCTCTGTTTCTGAGTCGAGTATGTGGGCATGTGTGCCTAGTAGTGTCTAAATTGGTGTGAATTTTGTCTCAATTCATCTGTTTGCCTTTATTTTTATATATTTCTCTTCCTGTACGCAATTTTTTTATTCACAGTCATGTATACACGCGGCTTTGACTGCTATATCCACGTACATACACAGTTTTACTGCGAACAGTCACGTATGCCTTTAGTTTTTCATTGTAGATGAAGATATATTGTTGCTAGGTGAATTTTGATGATTGTTGAGTCTCCTTTGATACTGCTAGAGTCTGTATACACCTCTGTTTCTGACCAGAGACACCTTTTTTAGGGTAAATTTCTTTTTTAAGAAGGTTCTTGTCATTGCATTTTTTATTTTTTGTTTTGGGATTAGTGCATTAGATTTATTTTACCTTATTACTTTGTGTGAGTGTTATTTGATTCTGCTTTCCAAGTATGGTGGTAGTAGAATTATTCTTTTGCTTTAGTATCTCATTTTTATTCAAAAAATCCAAAAATATTGGCTTCTTTGCATCATTATGCATTGCACTTTGCATTTCGCATGGTACTTGCACTATATTTCCTTAGAGTATTAGTCAGGATTTCATATAGGAATGATTGCATGTTTCATTTGAAGAAAATTTTTGCATTTCACGTAGCAGCATGCCCTATTTTTCATTTGACATAATGCATTTGCAATGATTGTTAGGTGTGCATTTTACTTCATGTTGTGTCATAACACCATTGGTTGCGCGACCATCTACCTCTTTTGAGTAATAAGGCCAAATAAAATCAACACTTAATTAAAATGGATTACACTATTTTCTTTGATAGGGTACACCAACAAGATTAGGTTTTAGGGTCTTGGAATAGTTCATAGTGAGTAAATTCTCCAATACCACTAAACAACAACATGTATGTGTCTGTCCAGGTGTGAGTGTGAAATTACTTTCTATAATTAGTGTTTCTCAGGATCCTCCTCTCAAAAGGGATTTAAGCACGCGGCAGTGTGAGCGGTTATTGATTGGGATGACCCCTAGTCATAACTGAGTAGAACCGGAGATATTTCCAGGATTGTATTCGTATCTGGGGGCTCTTTCGAGAGTTTCGCACTTTGCTACCCTACCGATACGGTCAATCCCACCTGCGACTGTCCACTTGAGCATTGATTATATTGAGGTGACCTTAGTTTCCTTACCTAGGATATCAAGTGGGTACTTTACAAGGGTTCTTCTGCAGGTGTCCCAGCCAGGTTGGGGTCGGACACCACAGTCACTTTATGTATTGAATTTGAGGGCCAAAATAATTGGTTATGAACCTCCACTTGTTGTGTATGGGAGTCTCAAGCCTCTCCTAGGTGAGACATACCTGCTTCATTTGGGAGCTCACTTATCCTACCCTTGCTTTCTTGTGTTTGGCTTTATATTTTATTGGTGTATGTTCTTTGCACGATAGCTTTCCTAGGGTTTGAGTAATTAGAGAGTCTTTTACTTTTTTGAGTCATTGTGGATTTAGGTGCGGTTCCTCACCATTCTTTTCATTTAGCAGGACTTCCACGTTCTACATCTCCTCCTCCTTTTGGAGAGAGAAACACACGATCTAGGTGGACTATTTTGCACATTGATTCACACACGATGGGAGATCATGAAGATGGTATTCCTGAGCTGTCTTCTTGAACTCAAGTAGAGGACGAGGAGTTTAATCCTACATATGATCCTTCACCTGATATGCCTACACATTCTAGGTTTGATCCTGCACAGGATAGACCTACTCACTCTAGCTATGATCCCTCATTCATAAGTCACCGGTATTGGATGTCAGGTGACAAGACTCACCATGAACCTACAAGCACTAGTTATGGTAGTTATGGTATGCCTAGTATCCCTGCACATGATCTAGAATTTCATGTCGAGTCATAGTTTGAGCTTAACACTATGCCTGGGGGCACTCTTATTCCTTACCATGCGGAGAGGTTTGGGAGCACGAGTCACATTGCACCATCCATTTTGGTAGTGGAAGCTACATCACATGTTCCCCCTAGACCTGGTGTTAGTAATCCTATTAGGATACGAGATCCAAGACAAGTGACTATAGGGAACACTACATACATCATTTCACATGTCCCTTCATCCTCTATTCCTTGTTCTTCGAATGCTATTCCTCCCCCTCATTCACTTCATCCTCTGGGCCAGAACATTGCTATAAGTCATGTTCGTACTACTACTACTTGCACAATTGTGTCTCACACTCAGGTACCTCCTGTTGTTTTGGGAGGTCGTATTCCTACTTTTGGAGGTCACGTTACTACTTCTGGAGCATATATTACCACTTACGGAGTGTCTCATGGGACATCTCATGGGATGTCTTATGGACCTTATTACGGGATGCAGTATGGATAGGGTTATTCACCTTATGGGTATGGGTATAAAAAACCCGCTTACTCTCCGAATGATGGTTTCATAGCCCCACATAGTCAAGGTACACCACATTATGGTGCTTCCATGCCACCCTACACGAGTCAAACGGGAGGAGGGAACTACGGCCAAGGCCATGGTGGTTATGGTAATCAGGCTTATGTGAACCAAAATTATCACGAAGCGAGGCATCGAATTGCTCATCCTAGGCTCCTTTTCCTTACAAAACTAAATCTTCCTCACTTGTCAAGACTGACAAATGATCCTGTATCTCATGACACGGCTTGGCCGGCTGTCCCTGTTATAGCGGATTTCACCACTCCAGGTGAATCACACATTGTATGGCCTTCCCCTGTCCCACTGCAGACTCATTAGACCCCATGGACCACTTTTTGTCCTTTAATGTTTCCTTGATCATCCCTACAAACTTATGAAAAATGATATACGCGGATGTTATCTTGATAGTCACGTACATACACGAGTTTGACACCTATAACCGCATATATGGGGTGTGCGCATAATCCAAATCCTTTTGGAGTTTTCCTTAACATGGATACGACTCATTAGAATCCTAGCCTTCCACATGCCTTGAGATCAAACAAATTCAACCTTTCATTACCCATATGAAAAGCTATATAAGGAAACCCTTGGTACATTGAAGGCATGAGAGAGAATTGAGAGCATCGAAACTATAGTCCATTGTTGTCGGAACTTATGCTTGAGTCTGCATCCCTTTGTCCCTTGGAGCTCTTTTGTGCTCTTCCCAAGATTACCTTTTGCTAGTGAGCTTGCTATCTAAGTGATGGAGGATTGAAGTGGTGGAGGCCCAAGTGGGGGATTCAGTTTCTCTGATTCGCAGGCGTGCCAGCAGAGGTTGTCTCTATCTTGTAATCTCTGATTTATATTAATAAGAACTATCTTTTCCTGTCCAATAATGTGTATTTGAATGAATATTGTATCCATTGGAATATGTCAAATGCTTTTACATTATTGCTTATATATGCTAGAATAGATCTAACACCATGATATATAGTATGCTTGTATTGTTTACTTGTTGTTGAGGAAGTATTGTATCAATTCAAGCTAAAGATTGGAAAGCTCAATAGGGATCTACTTCAATCGTCCGGAATAAGGTACGAGGTTCGATCCTTTAGTGTTAGACATTTTATTTCTATTGCATATTGGAAGAGATTGATTTCTGGAGTCAAGCTGTCTGTTGTGGTACCCCAAGCCATAGGAATTTCTCTCCGTAACAGAATTGGCGACTCTGCTGGGGAGTTCCTAGTAGTTGTCCTTTGGGGGTTGATTTCTCGGCATTCAATGTATTTGAATTTCTCTCTCTCTCTTGTTTCTATGTTGGGTCTGGGGACATGTGTTCCTGGTAGAGTCTGATTGGTGTGAAGTTTGTCTCAGCTTGTCTGTTTGCCTTGATTTTATGCACTTTTTCTTCCTGTACACGGGTTTTTTCCTGACAGTGGCATATACACGCGGATTATCCTGTGATTTCCGTGTATACAAATGGGTTTACTGCGAATAGTCGTGTATACCTTTGGTTTAGTCTTTTTATGGAGGATAATTGGTTGCTGGGTGAATTCTGATATTTGCTGAGTCTCCTTTGGCACTGCTTGAGTCTGTTTTGACCCCTCTCTCTGACCAGAAACGTTTTTTTTAGCCTAATTTTTTTTTATTTTTTTAGCAAAGTTCTTGTCATGGCATCTTTGATTTTTTGTTTGAGATTAGTGCATTAGAGTTCTTTTACCTGAGTTCTTTGCTTGAATGATCTTTATGTGTGCTTGCAGAGTCTGAGGGTCGTACAATCATTCTTTTGCTTTTTTGCATCCCTTATATTTTCAAAAAATCCAAAAATATTTGCTTATCATCATGCATTGCATTTTGCACATTGCATTGTACTTGCACTAGTTCTAGATTTGCTTTGGAATACTAGTTAGGACTTCATATAGGAAAAATTGCATTTATCATTTGAAGAAGAATTGTGCATTTCACATAGTAAGAATACCCTATTTTCATGGACACAATGCATTTGCATTGATTGTTAGGTGTGCATTTTACTTCTTGTTGCATCACAACACCACTAGTTGCATGGCCATATCCCTTTTTGCATAATAAATCCAACTAATATCAACGCTAAATAAAATGAATTACACTCTTTTCTTTTCTAGGGTGCACCAACAAGCTTAGGTTTTAGGATATCGAAATAGTTCATTGTAAGTTAATTCTCCAAGATCACTAAACAACAACATCTAGGTGTCTGTCCAGGTGAGTGTGTGAAATCCTTGGTATAACCATTGTTCTCAGGATCCTCCTCTCAAACGCGAGTTAAGCACGAGGCAATGTGAGCAGTTACTGATTGGGATGACCCCTAGTCATAACTGAGTAGCACCAGAGATATTTCTAGGATTGTATTCGTATCTGGGGGCTCTTTCAAGAGTTTCGGGCTTTTCTACCCTACCCATACGGTCAATCCCACCTGCGACTATCCGCCTGAGCATTGGTTATCTTGAGGTGACCTTAGTGGCCTTACCTAGGATATCTATGGGGTACTTGTAGAGGTTATTTTGTAGGTGTCCTGGCCAGGTTGGGGTCGAACAGTACAGTCACTATACACGTTGAAGCTGAGGGCGACAATAATTGGTTACGTACCTCCGCTTGTTGTGTATGGGAGTCTCAAGCCTCTCCTAGGCGAGACATACCTGCTTCATTCGGGAGCTCACTTATCTAGCCCTTTTTTGCTTGCATTTGGCTTTAGTTTTTATTAGTGATTGCTCTGTGCACGCTAGTTGGCCTAGGGTCTACATAAATAGAGAGTCTTTGCTATTTTTTGAGTCATTGTGGAGTCAGGTGCGGTTCCGTGCCGCTCTCGTCGCTTAGCAGGTCTTCCACCTTCTACTTCTCCTCCTCCTTTAGGAGAGAGACCTAGACAGTCCAGGCGGACTATGTCACACATTGATTCACACACCATGGGGGATTCTTCAGAAAATATTCATGAACCACCTCCCCCCATTCGTGTTGACGATGGGGAATTTACTCCTACTTATGATCCTTCACCTGACTTAGTCGAGTTAGGTCTTGTGATTTCTGAGATAGGAGCCATACATGAGAGACCTACTCATTCTAGACCTGATTCCCCATTAACGCGTTACCGGTATGGCATGCCGAAAGACGCAAGACTCACTTTGAACCCACCACTACTAGCTATGGTAGTTATGCTATGGCTGGTTTTCCTATGCACGATTTTACATTTCATGTTGAATCCGACTTTGAGCCTAGCACTATGCCTGGGGTAAATCCCATTCCTTACCATGTGGAGAGGTTTGGGAGTACTAGTCACATTGCACCTTCTATCCCAGCGGTGGAAGCTACAACTTATGTTCCTCCTAGGTCTAGAGTTAGTGATCCCATTAGGATACCAGACCCCAGATGAGTGACGATAGGCAGTAACACATATATTATTGCTCAAGTTCCTTCGTCCTCGGTCTATAGTTCTTCAAATTCCCATCCTCCACCTTATTCACATGGTCCTTCGAGTGGGTACATGGCTATGAGTCACGTTCGTACTGCGATTACTAGACCAATTGTGTCTCAAGTCTACATACCACCCGTTGTCTCGGAAGGTTATATTCATGCTTCTAGAGGTCAAATTACTACTTCTGCGGCATATACCCCTATGTCCGATATGTATATTCCTACTTCCAGAACGAATATTCCTATCTACGGAGTGTCTCATGGGGCGTCGCAAGCGATGACCTATGGACCTTATTATGGGGCGCAGTATAGACACGGTGCTTCACCTTATAGTGGTGGGTATCAACAACCTGCCTACTCTCCTAATTATGGCTTTTTAGCTCCTACTAGTCAAGGTCCACCTTATCCTAGTGCTTCCACGCCACCCTATATGGGTCAAATGGGAGGAGGACACTATGGCCAAGGCCACGGTGGCAACCAAACCTATGTGAACCAGGGAGTGGTCCATCGACCTCATCATCCTAGGCTCTCTTTCCTCGTGACACTTAATCTTCCTGACTTATCGAGACTTACGAATGATCCTGTGGCTCACGACCCAACGTGGTCGGCTATCCCTACCAAGCTTCCTTCAAACATACCTAAGTTTGAAGGAAAACCGGGAGAGGATCCGAGCGAACACGTTACTACATTTCACCTATGGTGCTCTTCGAATTCGTTACATCAGGACTCAGTCCACTTGAGACTATTTCAACGCACCCTCACAGGGCCTGCTACAAAATGGTACATAGAGTTACCTAGGGGAGCCTTCACCTTGTTCGACGACCTTGTGATGACTTTTCTTAATCACTTCCAGCTACCAGTGCGCTATGATGTTGGTACTGAGCTCCTGTCGACATTTCGGCAAGATAAAGCCACCCATATTTCTGATCATATTCAAGAGTGGCGTAGACAGAAGAGATTAATTAAAGCCTTTATATCACCGGAGTTCCTTCTCGAGTGGTTCCTCAAATCATTATTTCCATATATAGCGAAGGACGTTTCCACATCCGGAGTGCATAATGAGGAACACGCGATCTTTAGGGCGCAGGAACTAGACTTGATCTATGCTCAATCTGGTTTGTTGTATGAGATTATTCCCAACGCACCTCGTTCTAGTTTCAATCCCAAGGTCAAACTTGGACCACATGCCGATGGCATTGTGGGTTGTGCAAGTGTGAAACCTGTGGATTCAGTTGCAAAACAAGTTGCTCAGTTGTCTATTAACCAATATGCTTCAGGACAAGCTACGGCTTCGTCTCAACCCACCCAAACAGCAAGTGTACTTTCTGTGCAATCGTCGGACCAGAAGGGTAACCAGCAGCCCGGACGGAATAGAAAAAAGGGTAAGAATAATAATCGAAAGGGTGGAAATAAGAATGAGAATGCCAATAATAATGACAAGAATGGTAGAAATGCTGGGGGGGACAAGCAAGCTAAGCGTAAGGTTAAGTTTCCTTGTAATTCATGTAAGGACGATCATCTTAGTTACTTGTGCCCTCGGATAGATGAAGCTTCAAGATTATTAGCATAAGTCCCAGCTGTGCTAACAAACCCTTTACCGCATAACCAGAATATAAACTCAAAGTCCCATGACCAGTCCAGTGAGAATGCTCCACCAGAGACTAGTGCTCGTGGGTGCATTAACATGGTTCACGCTGTGAAAATTGTGACTCGTGCGAAAGATTATAATTCATCATAGCCCAGCCCATGCAAAGAGCCTGATCCACCAGGGTCTCCTTTGCGCATTGAGAAACCTGCGGATAAACTTGAGGTTGCACCTCGCATTCCTAAGGGAGTTCTTAAGCGTTCGGGGCATAATCCAAATGCCCAAGCCACCCAGAATTATTCAGTTGTCGAGGATTTGGGCCATACTCCTTATGCAATGTCTACATTGGAGGTACTTCAGAGTTGTCCTTCGCAAAGGAAGGTGTTTCTTTCTGCCCTTGGTGTGAATGGAGATGATTCTTCCTTGGTGATCAAATTTGAAACCACGGGACTGTAGCCTTGCTTACCCTACTATGTGTCTCTTTTGGTGCACGTAGAATGCCTTAATATGGTCGTCAAACGTACAGTGATTGATGAGGGTACTGCAGCTTCTGTGATGTCTTTGTCCTGTTGGAAGGGTCTGGGTTCTCCTGAGCTGTCCCAGTCAGCAACTATGTTAACTACATTTGATGGGAGATATTTTAGGCCACACGGCATCCTTCCCTCCCTTAAAGTCCATTTGGGAGGGAAGACCGTTGTGATAGAGGTTGAGGTGGTTGATGCGCCCCTTGACTATAATTTCCTACTGGGTAGGAACTGGATGTATAGTATGCAAGCCGTTGCGTCTTCCGTGTTTCGTGTTGTATGCTTTCCTAATAACGGGAAGATTGTGACTATTGACCAAATGGCATTCAAGAATTCGTCGGTTACTGCATCTTCGGGAGCTTCAATCTCGATCGTTGATCACTCTCAGCCGGCAACTGGGAGTGTGGGTGTAGGAATGTATCCATCCCTTATGGGAAGCTTTAGTTGTCCTGTGCCGATCCTCATGATAGGATCTTGTTCCTAATCTCAAATCTACTGCAGAGCTTTGTTCTTCTTCTTCTTCGGATGGAAGAGGAAGACCCCTATGTGTTGTCGGCATGGGCAATAAAGTCTTCTCATGCCCATGACTGCCTTGATACGGTTTTCCCTTCAGATGAAGCGATCATCGAGGCTATGTCGGGAGTTGAGCCACCATGGGAGGAACTTCATCATAGATCATACTTTCTTCCAGTGCTTGACCGTTTGGAGCATGAGGATTATAGGGAGATTCTTAGTCAGAAAGTTGGTAGGCCCATGGTTTCGTTAAGCTCTCCTGGTCAGATGGCTGATGGAAACATGGAAAATATATCGTCAATGATCCCTATCAACATTTGTTGCAACCCTCGCACTATTGAAAATGTCTATATTGGGGCGAAATGTTCCCAAGCTGAAATTCTTGAATACACTGAGTTATTTAAAGAATTCCACGATATTTTTGCTTGGTCTTATGATGAGATGCCAGGTATTGTTCCTCAGATTGTCAAACATGAGATTAAGACTTACCCCAATGCTAAGCCTATTCGACAGTGTTTACGCGCCATGAATCCTAGGAAAGCACCCGCCATTAAGGCAGAGATAGAGAAGCTGTTGAAAGTAGGTTTCATCTATCCCATTCCCTTGATGGAGTGGGTTTCAAACCTCGTTCCGGTGGATAAGAAGCAGGGAGCGATCCACATATGCACTGATTTCTGTTATTTAAATCGTGCCTATCCTAAGGATAACTTCCCCACACCATTTATTGATCAGATTTTGGATGAGTGTGCGGGTAGCGAGGTGTTCTCCTTTATGGACGGCTTTTCTGAGTATAATCAGATTCATATTAAACCTGAGGACCAACACAAGACTGCATTTATTTGTCTTTAGGGAACGTTTGCATATTGGAAAATGCCTTTCGGCCTTAAAAACGCCGGAGCTACATTTCAGCGGGCGATGACCTTGCTTTTCCATGATCTCAAGTCTATTATTGAAGTATTTTTGGATGACCTCGCTGCTCATTCTCATATGAGAATGCGTTATCCCTATCACTTGAGATTGGTATTCGAAAGATGCTGACACTATTTAGTTCGATTAAATCCCCATAAGTGCATCTTTTGCGTGAAGTCAGGTCGTTTACTAGGGTTCATCGTTTCGAAAGAGGGTATAAGAGTCAACCCTTTGAAGGTAGAGGCAATACTTTAGTTGTCTCCCCCGAAAAATATTCGTCATCTTCAGTGTTTGCAAGGCATGGCAAACTTCCTATGAAGATATGTGGTCAACTTTTCCAATTTGACTAGAGGCTTCATGCATCTCTTGAAGAAGGATACTCCCTTTGAATGGGATGAGCGAGCCCAAGAGTCCTTCGATGCACTCAAGCAAGCCCTAGCATCAGCCCCGGTTATTAGTCCTCCGGATTATAGCCGCGATTTCTTGTTATATGTGGCCGCATCTTTAGAGATGATTGGTATGGTTTTGGTTCAAGAGGATGAGGAGCTCCAGGAGCATGTCATATATTACTTGAGCCGAAACCTTATTGACGCAAAGATTCGGTATTCTCATGTCGAGAAGCTTGCTTTAGCTACCGTACATGCGGTTCAGAGTTTGAGACATTACATTCTCCTTCGTCAGACCTTGGTCATCGCCCATGTCAATCCATTTCAGTTCGTCCTCACATGAAGGATGATCGGGGGAAAGTATAATAAATGGATTGTCATTTTGCAAGAATTTGATCTCGAGTTTGTTTCGGCAAAGTCGAAGAAATCTTTAATATTTGTCGAGCTTATATTGGACTTTCTGAGTGAGACCAAGGAGTTGGGTGGCAAATATACATTTGTGGATGAGCACATCTTCCTTATCTCAACATTAGACCCATGGTATGGGGATATCATAGTATATTTGCAAACGCAGAAGACCCCTACTCACCTCTCATGAGATGAACAATGACGATTATGTCACGTCTCTAAGAACTACCTGATAGTGGACAATACTTTGTACTGCCATGGGGTAGATTCCATTTTACGACGTTGTTTAAATCATGATGAGGATGAGGTTGTGCTAAATGATTTCCACGGAGGGGCATGTGGTGGTCATTTATCTGGGCTTTATACAGCTCAAAATATTTTGAGAGTGGGTTATTTCTAGCCATCGATCTTTAAATATTGTGTTGATGCGGTCAAGAGGTGCCACCCTTGCTAGGTGTTTGCACATAATATGTGCTCGAAACCTGCCCCATTACATCCCATTATCACCGCCGGTCCCTTCACCAAGTGGGGGCTCGATTTTATGGATTGCAAAACAGCTTCGGCTGGGGGGCACCATCATATTATAGTGGCTGTTGATTACTTCACGAAATGGGCTGAGGCTATGCCTACAGTAAAATCCGACGATGAGACAGCCGCTCACTTTGTGTTCAAACAAATTATTACTCGGTTCGGGATTCCGAAAGAGCTTGTCACTAACCATGGCTCGCACTTTCAGAACCGTATGATGAAAGAGTTGGCATCCAAGTTAGGGTATAAGCAAGAACATTCTTCTTCTTACTACCCTCAAGTTAATGGACAGGTGGAAGCAGTGAATAAGTCACTTAAGTCCATTCTCCAATGAACCATCACACGAAGCAAGACGAATTGGCATATTATGTTATATCCTGCTTTGTGGGCATATCGAACTGCTATTAAGACTGCCACTGGTTTTTCTCCATATCAGTTAGTACATGGAGTGGAGTTGATATTGCTGGTTGAATGCGAAATTCCTTCATTGAAGCTAGCCGTGGAACTCTTACCAGACACTTCACCTTTGGAGGAGCGTTTGGTTCACCTTGAGCAACTTGATAAGCAACGTCGAGATGCCTTGGTGGCTCTAGAGGTTAATAAGCGTCGTGTAAAGGCCCACTACGATAAGTCTGTCCATCCAAGAGTGTTTATTGAGGGAGACTTGGTCCTCTTGTGGGATCAACCGAAAGAACCCTTAGGGGCAGGGAAGTTTAATCCTATGTGGCATGGTCCTTACATGGTCAAGTGTGTCTTAGAGAAGGGTGCCTACAAGTTAGTGGATTACAAAGGGACAGCTTTGGCGGAGCCTAGAAATGGGCTCTATCTTAAAAAATACTATGCATGATCTTTAGCCAAGGCTATTTGTTGTATATTATTGTACAACTTTTTTGCATAGTTAGGTCCCTTTTATCGTGATCGGGTTTGTGATTAGTTTTCATTTCTTTTGGCAGATGTCAATGGAATCTTCCACCTACATAGGATTTGCAGATGGTGCAAGCCGTCACACTCAACACTCAGCCTCTGCTGCTTGCGTGATTTATACTCCTATGGTTCAGGTACTGTCTTCAGGAGGTGTATGTCTATGGCCATCTTCCAACAATGTTGCAGAATATAGCGTCTTTATTGAGCTTCTACGGGATGCCATTTTACATGGTGTTCTCTCTCTTGAGATACATCTTGATTCGGAGTTAGTAGTGTCACAGCTCAATGGTTTGTACCATGTTATAGATCCGACGTTATTAAGAAGATTTGCGTGTGAGATTGTTAGAACGGAAATTTGACAATATAACATATATACACATTCCAAGAAACAATAATCAAGTTACTGACTCATATGCTAACTACGTGTTAGAATGGCATTTGTTTCATTCACAATAAATTAATCATAAACGCATTTACACATGTAAATAAATAAATCGATCACCATAAAAAAATTTTATATATACATCAAAATGTGGTAATACATAATGTCATAATTGAGGCTTTTAAAGCCGCCATCACATAATACACGGTAGTACAAAACATATACACTCCCAAGTATCTAATCCTGTGGAGGAGGAGCAGAGTTGTGATCATGATATGTCACTACGGCTCTAGCTAGCCATCGAAATAACCGAACCCATGCACGTGGTACACCCACCACCTGCCGCTGCATGGCCTCGGGCAAGTCCTTGACATGCGCCATGGGAACTCTATGGGTCAGTCTCACAAAGTTGGTATGGATGCTCTGGAGCATCTGCTCCGCATCCACACCCGTGATCTCATCTCCTCTTCCCCTCCGTCGATGATGAGGGAAGCCCTTTGTTCCCCGTGGTCCCACATCTGCACATGAGTGATAGATGTCGTTATGTATTGTCACCCAAAAACATGTCTTTTTGATTTCACATAATCAAGAAAATACAAAAAAATTAAATAACTCAAAATTTTAAAAAGAATATGGGTAGAGATTCGATACCTATGTCTCCATATGCCGAGCCTGGTGGCAATGGCATGTCCAGATCACCCTGGAAGTCTATCCCTACATAAGGATAGTCGTCTATGGCAACTATCTGTCATCACCACCATGGAAAAAAGTCAGCTGGGTAAGGGTTGGCCACCCTACCACCCCCCAGTCTCCGCATAGCGTCTTCCCAATGTCGTTGGGCCGGATCTCGAACCCCGTGGAGAGGAACATCCACTCTAGGGCTCAATCCTGGAACACTCTCAAAGAAAAACGTGCTCAGAATGCTGTTGAACCTAAATTTTTGTACCCTACCAGCCTTACACTCACTGAGCTGGTGTTTCACGTTGCTCAGTTGTGTCATACTCCAGTCATTTATGGTGGGCCTCATACACTCCACCGCGTAGTACATCAGTGGCCATGAGGCCTGATGGAGTGAGGCTAAGCCTGCTATCCTGCCCAGCATCAGTAATATGGCCTTTAGGCCCAGCACCTCTATAGCATTAGTGGGGATTTGACTCCTCACCTTCTCCATCTCTGGGTAGCAGTACACAGCTATGTACTATTCTATAGTAAGGCCCCCTCCTATCCCGCCTTAGGAACGAAGGTTCGCCATCTCCCCTTGTCTGGATAGACCTGTAATGAAGTATATATCCTCCACCTCTATGGTGAGGGACATCCCGTCAATCCGGAAGGACTCTGAATCTGGGTCCCAATAGTCTACCAGCATCTGTAGCAATCCTGGTTTGGCTCTCAAACCTCCAAGGCACCAGAACTTGTAAAGCCCACATGCACATAACGCTTGCTGAGCCATTAAGTCAGCCTTGACTTCTTCCTCTACTTCACCATGCTCACACTCTCACCATTCTAGCACCATCCTTCCAGAAAAAATTGAAAATTCACCGATTAGATTCTTGTAAAAACTTATGTGTGGCCTCATACGCGACTGTTTTGTAAACAGTCGCGTATGTACGCAAGTTTCATCCCCCTTTCCATGTATAGTCAGCCCTATACACGAAAAAAGACTCGATAACCGTGTGGGCCGTGGCGCGCATGCTAGAATGACCCTTAAGGCCTCATTTCACCATGGAAATTGACAAAATTGGTATTGAAATGCAAGCTGAGAGTATGAGTAAATACCTGGAAGAAACGGTTGTGAATTCCACCGGCTGGATCTCCTGGAATTTGTAGTTGAAAATCTGAGCTCAAACGGGTAAAAGTTTCAGATGAATTATAATTTTTACTATTTATAGAAAAATTTTCAAATATTTGAAAATTTTTGCCCCCTTTCCTATAGTTTTGACGTTTTCTAACCATTTTGGACTGTTTCTGACATAACTTGTGATGTAGAAGACCTTTTTCAGTGTCGTTTCGGCCATTGGATTGACCCATTCGTACAGATCTCAGGTATCATGTCTAAACTGGCATATAGGTTAGGTCCACCACCATTTGCATTTTGCATGACCTTATGACCATATCATCATATCCTTAGGTACGAACCCACTCTGTTATGTCACGGAACCTTCTTGCTGCTTTAGAAGTGGCGTAATACGAGTGGTAGAGCTTCACCTTACATGGGTACCGTAGTTAGCACCTTATTTTGCATTTGGTACCCATGCCGATGTTTTCTCCTTTAGGGTGTGGGAGTCTGTTGTATAGTACTGCCATGACATTTTGCAAGAGCCTCATACTCCTCTTGATCTTATGCTGGCCTATTTCCCTCAGGACTCCCCTTGTATCAAGTTGTGAATGCATTATCATGAGCTTTGCCTGTCTTATTGAGCTTTATGTCGACTTCCTTGACATTGTGTTTCAGCCATATAGCCCGAGCTTGTCTCATGTCTAGCCATGCAGAGCCATTTTTATATCCTTCGCAGCTTGTTTCCCTTTTTACCGGGAGGGGTTTTCCCCCGAGTGTCCATATCCTACACATGTATCCTTGCATTGAGCATAGGCATGTTCCACTTCTTGGAACTAGTTTGTTTGCCCCTATGACACTCATCTCCTCCTAGTTTGTAACTATAAAGCTAGTTTATTCTTTTTTCAAGCTTTTCAAATAACTGAAAAAGTCCAAAAAAGTAAAAAAACCAAAAATCCGGACAAGGAAAGATGTTATCTTTGGCAGCTGTCGAGTTTTGTCACCTTCGAACAGAGCACTATATATTACATCCATTGGTTGGGTTATAGTTTGACTTAGGAAGCTGCACTCATTATCTGATTTTATCTCCATCGTATGGTTAAGCTTCCAGTCCCTATGAAGCCTCTGTTGATGCCTCCTGTGTCACAGAGATGTCCCAGTTTGTATATCAAGTCTATGCTACCTTCATTCAGTCACCATACGCTGTTATGCTCTTGTTCGAAGGAAGTTGAAACCTGAGTCGGCCATTCCTCAGTTATCTTGACTTTGCATGTCGGCCATTCCCGGTACAGTTACTGGTTCGTGCACTTTATGATCGAGTTCTTCCACATTATATAGCTTTACTGAGTACCTCATGTAGGATGATGGGGGATGCCTTAATGCCCTCCTTCCAACGGATTTCATCCCATCGACTTCAGATCATTTATTCTGGGATCAGAATCTAGAGTCATTTTGAGTGTCTTGAGACTTGCAGTCATCAGTGGTAGGTTCTCTCGCCATCGACAGTTCTATGGGAATACATCAATGTCCCCTGATCGATGGACTCTCTCAAGTGTTCGACCTCAACACATCTATTCACACTTGTTAGTTTGCACTCTAGTACCTTGATTCCCATTTTCATTATCGGTGGGTAATCTCGCATCTGTTAATGGTATACATCAATGACCGGTAATCAGACAATGGACTACTATGTTCGACCTCGACACCTCTATTCACATAGTAGGACATGTACTTGTAGCGGTTTGTGTAGAAGACTTTCCAGATTGGTGGCATCTCTTATATGCTACCTCCTTGATCGTGCTAGTGTTCATGAGATTTCAGCTCTCGTGACTTGATTCCAGTATATGTCAGATATTTCCAGCCACTATGGAGACCTTGATCTGTTATATATCTTCATCCATTTTGGAGATCATGATTCTTTGTATATCTTTACCATGGAGATTTTGATCTATGTATATTGTACGTGGCGATGACCACATATGTGATATCATGTATCATGCCTATTCATGGCCATTATACTCTTATTTATCTGGGACTACTATATGTATTTGCAGTTGTATGCAGAGTTGTATTATTGCACTATGCTGATTGGGTGGCTGGTCTTCCATTTGGGACTCTTCATCACTCCACTTATGGGATGGACTTGTAATGTATTTCGGCCATCGCATAACCCCTCTGATCTCATACACTAGGGGGCATCTGTTATAGTGGATTTCACCACTCCAAGTGAATCACACATTGTATGACCTTCCCCTGTCCCAATGCAGACTCATTAGACCCCATGGACCACTTTTTATCCTTTAATGTTTCCTTGATCATCCCTACAAACTTATGAAAAATGATATACGCGGCTTTTATCCTGATAGTCGCGTACATACGCGGGTTTGACACCTATAACCGCGTATATGGGGGTGTGCGCATAATCCAAATCATTTTGGAGTTTTCCTTGACATGGATCCTTCTCATTAGACTCCTGGCCTTCCACATGCCTTGAGATTGAACGGATTCAACCTTTCATTACCCATATGAAAAGCTATATAAGGAACCCCTTGGTACATTGAAGGCATGAGAGAGAATTTAGAGCATCGAAACTATAGTCCATTGTTGTCGGAACTTATGCTTGAGTCTACATCCCTTTGTCCCTTGGAGCTATTTTGTGCTCTTCCCAAGCTTGCCTTTTGCTAGTGAGCTTGCTATCTAAGTGATGGAGGATTGAAGTGGTGGAGGCCCAAGTGGGGGATTCAGTTTCTCCGGTTCGCAGACGTGCCGTCAGAGGTTGTCTCTATCTTGTAATCTCTGATTTATATTAATAAGAACTATCTTTTCCTATCCAATAATGTGTATTTGAATGAATATTGTATCCATTGGAATATGTCAAATGCTTTTACATTATTGCTTATATACGCTAGAATAGATCTAACACCATGATATATAGGATGCTTGTATTGTTTACTTGTTGTTGAGGAGTTATTGTATCAATTCAAGCTGAAGATTAGAAAGCTCAATGGGGATCTACTTCAACCGTCTGGAATAAGGTACGAGGTTCGATCCTTTAGTGTTAGACATTTTATTTCTATTGCATATTGGAAGAGATTTATTTCTGGAGTCAAGCTCTATGTTGTGGTACCGCAAGCCATAGGAATTTCTCTCCGTAACAGTCCCTAATAAGCTTCCCTCGGACATTCCCAAATTTGAGGGGAAACCAGGTGAAGATATGAGTGAACATGTTACTACATTTCACCTATGGTGCTCTTCAAATTCCTTACATGAAGATTCGATCCATTTAAGGCTATTTCAACACACCTTTATAGGGCCTACCACGAAATGGTATATAGTGTTACCTAGGGGGGCATTCACATTGTTCGATGACCTAGATATGACTTTTCTCAACCACTTCCAACTACCAGTGCATTATGATTTTGGTACGAAACTCTTGTCGACATTTCAGCAGGATAAAGCCACGTATATCTCGGACCATATCCAAGAGTGGTTTAGATGGAAGAGATTGATTAAAGCCTTCATATTGTTGTAGTTTCTCCTCGAGTGGTTCCTTAAATTGTTACTACCTTATATAGCAAAGGATGTTTCTACATATGGAGTTTAGAACGAGGAACAAGCCATTTTTAGGGCGCAGGAATTAGACTTGATTTATGCTCAATCTGGTTTGTTATATGAGATCATTCCTAATGCTCCACGTTCTAGTTTCTACCCTAAGGTTAAACTTGGAGCACATGCCGATGGAATTGTTGTTTGTATGAGTGCCAATCCTATGGATTCGGTTGTGAAACAGGTCATTCAATTATCTATCAACCAATTTGCCTCAGAATAAACCATGGCTTCGTCTCAACCCACCCAAATAGTGAGTGTGCTTTCGGTACAATCATCGAACTAGAAGGGTAACCAGCAACCTGGAAGGAATAAAAAGAAGGGTAAGAACAATCCTAAGGGTGGGAATATGAATGAAAATGCCAACTCTAATGACAAGAATGCCCAAAATTCTAGGGGGGACAAGCATCCTAAAAGTAAGGTTAAGTTTCCTTGCAAGTTGTGTAAGGAATACCACCTCACTTACTTGTGCCCTCGGATTGATGAAGCCTCGAGATTCATAGCACAAGGCCTAGTTGTGCTGACCAACCATTTACCTCATAATAAAAACATGAACTCAAGGACCCATGATCATTCTGGTGGTGATTAAGATCCACCAGATACTAGTGGCCATGGTTGCATTAACATGGTCTGTGCTACTAAGGTTGTGACTTATGTGAAAGACTATGGTTCATCGCAACCTGACCTTGGACCTTGGAAAGGAACCTGATCCACCTAGGATTCCTTTGCATATTGAAAAACCTGTGGATAAACATGAAGTTGCACTTCACATTCCTAAGGGAGTCCTTAATCATTCGGGGCACAATCCTAATGCCCGAGCTTCCCAAAACTATTCTGTTGTTGAGGATTTGGGCCACACTCCTTGTGCGATGTCTGCGCTTGAATTACTTCAGAGTTGTCCTTCACAAAGGAAGGTTTTTCTTTCTGCCCTAGGTGTGAATGATGATAATTCTTCCTCTATGGTCAAATTTGAAACTGCGGGACTTTAGCCTTGCTTTCCTTACTATGTGTCTTTCTTGATTCACATAGAATGTCTTAACATGACCGTCAAACACACTATGATTGACGAAGGCACTGCTGCTTCTGTGATGTCTTTGATGTGTTGGAAGGGTTTGGGTTCCCCAAAGTTGTCTAAATATGGTACCATGTTGACTTCTTTCGATGGAATATCATTTCGACCACAAAGGATTCCTCCTTCTCTTAAAGTTAATTTGGGAGGGAAGACTGTTGAGATAGAGGTCGAGGTGGTTAATGCACCCCTTGACTACAATTTGTTGCTGGGTAGGAATTGGATGTATAGTATGCAAGCCGTAGCTTCTTCTCTATTTCGCATTGTATGCTTTTTGTTTAATGGGAAGATAGTTACAATTGATAAAATGTCATTCAAGAATCCATCAGTTACTGCATCTTTGGGAGCTTCCATCCTAATTGTAGAGCACTCTCAGCCGGCAACTGGGAGTGTGGGTGTTGGCATGCATCCATCCCTTATGGGAAGCTTTAGTTGTCCTACACCTATCCTTATGATAGGGTCTAGTTCCGATGAGGATTTGTCATCAATAAGATCGATGTATTTTCGCACAACCTATATGGAATATCCTTGGATTCTTCCTACACCGAGTCCTTTGAGTGATTCCATCGAGATGGACGTGTCAATGCCTGCAACTATGATAGCTTATCAAGCTAATATTCCATGTGTTACAGAGCCTAGTCCTTCCTCTTCGTGGATAGAAGAGGAGGACCCGTATGTACTTCCTGCATGGGAAATTCAGTATTCTCACACGCATGACTTCCTTGATAGTGTTTTTCCTTCAGATGAGCCTATTATGTCTCAGGTTGAGCCACCTTGGTAAGAGTTGCATCATAGATCTTATTTTCTTCCCGAGCTTGGCCATTTGGAGTGTGAAGACTATAGGGAGATTCTTAGTGAGAGAACTGGGAGTCCCATGGTTCCATTAAGCTCTCCTGGTCTGATGGCTGATGGAAACATGGTGAATATATCTCCTACCATCCCTATCAATATCTCTCGCAATCTTAGCAAGATTGAGAATGTCTATATTGGGGCAGAATGTTCCCATGCTGAGATTCAAGAGTACACCGAGCTGTTTAAAGAATTTTGTGATATATTTGCTTGGTCTTATGATGAAATGCCAGGTATTGACCCTTGCATTGTTGAACGTGAAATTAAAACTTATCCCAATGCTAAGCTTGTTCAACAACTCTTGCATGTGGTGAATCCCAGGAAAGCACCTGTGATTAAGGCTGAGATAGAAAAGCTGTTAAATGCTAGTTTTATATATCTCATTCCCTTGATGGAGTGGGTTTCAAACCCCGTTCTGATTCCTAAGAAGCAAGGAATGATCCACATATGCATTGATTTCTGTGACTTGAATCGTGCCTCTCCTAAAGATAATTTTCCCACACCCTTTATCGATCAAATTTTGGATGAGTGTGTGGGAAGCGAGTTATTTTTCTTTATGGATGGTTTTTCCGAATACAATTAGATACAAACTAAACCTGAGGACCAACATAAGACTGCCTTTATTTGTCCTTGGAGAACCTTTGCATATCGGAAGATGCCTTTTGGCCTTAAGAACACCGGAGCCACTTTTCAGCGGGCTATGACCTTGATCTTCCATGATCTCAAATCAATTATTGAAGTCTTTTCGGATGACCTTGCTACTCATTCTTGCATGAGAATGCGTCAATCCTACCATTTGAGATCAATGTTCGAAAGGTGTCGCCATTATTTGGCTAGGTTGAATCCTCATAAGTGCATCTTTTGTGTGAAGTATGGTCGCTTATTAGGGTTCATTGTCTCCAAATAGGGTATAAGAGTTTACCCTTTAAAGGTTGAGGCAATACTTCAAATGTCTCCCTTGAAAAACATTAGACATCTTCAATGTTTGCAAGGCATGGAAAACTTCTTACAGATATTTGTCGATAATTTTTCCAAACCACTAGAGGCCTTATCCGTCTTTTAAAGAAGGAGAATACCTTTTTCTAGGATGAGTGAGCCCAGGAGACCTTTGATGCACTTAAGCGATCCTTAGCATCGGCCCTGGTGATTAGTCCACCCGACTATAGATGTGACTTTCTACTTTATGTGGCCGTCTCCATGGAGACGATTGGTATAGTTTTGGTTCAAGAGGATGAAGAGCTCCAAGAGCATGTCATATATTATCTGAGCTTGAACCTTATAGATGTAGAAATTCGTTATTCCCATGTGGAGAAGCTTGCCTTAGCTACCGTTCATGTGGTTCGAATATTGAGACACTATATTTTTCTTCGCCAGACCTTGGTGGTTGCCCATGTCAATCCATTTCAGGTCGTCTTCACTAGAAGCATGATAGGGGGGAAGTATAATAAGTGGATTGTCATCCTACAAGAATTCTATCCCGATTTTTTTTTGGAAAAATCAAAGAAATCATTGATTTTTGCCAAGCTTATATCTGTTTTCTCAAGTGAGGAGGAGGAGGAAGCTTGTGAAGATACATTTGTCGATGAGCACATTTTCTTGTTCTCAACTTTGGATCCATTGTATGGAGACATTGTCATATATTTACAAATGTTGAAGGTCCCTGCTCACCTTTCATGAGATGAAGAACGACGATTACGTCACGTTTCTAAGAATTACCTCATAGTGGATAACACATTGTACCGCCATGGGGTAGATTCCATTTTACGTCATTGTTTAATTCATGAGGAAGCTAAGCTTGTGCTGAATGATTGCCATGTAGGGGCATGTGGTGGTTATTTATCTGAGCTTTCTACAACCCAAAAAATCTTGAGAGTAGGATATTTATGGCCGTCAGTATTTAAATATTGTGTTAATGCGGTCAAGAAGTGCCACCCTTGCCAGGTGTTCGCATGTAATATGCACTCGCGTCCTTCCCCGTTACATCCCATTATCACTGTCGATCCCTTCACTAAGTGGGGGCTTGATTTCATGGATTGAAACCCAGCTTCAGCTGGGGGGAATCATCATATTATCGTGGCTGTTGACTACTTCATGAAATGGCCTGAGGCTATGCCTACATTTGAATCCAATGGGGAGACAGTTGCACACTTCGTATTCAGCCAGATTATTACTCGATTCAGTATTCCAAAAGGGCTTTTCACAGAGTTAGTAGACACTTTCAGAATCGCATGATGGAGGAGTTGGCCTCAAAGTTAGGGTATAAGCAAGAGCATTCTTCTTTTTATTACCCTCAAGCAAATGGACAAGTTGAAGCAGTGAACAAATCACTCAAGTCTATTCTCCAACGAACCATCGCACAAAGCAAGACCAATTGGAATATTATGTTATATCCTACTTTGTGGGCTTATAGGACCATGGTTAATACTGCCAATGGTTTTTCTCCATATCAACTTGTGCATGGAGTGGAGTCTGTATTGCCGGTTGAGTGTGAAATCCCTTCTTTGAAGCTAGCCATAGAGCTCTTACTAGACACTTCTCCATTGGAGGAACATTTGGTCCATTTAGAGAAACTTGATGAGCAACGTCAAGATGCATTAGTGGCTATAGAAGTGAATAAGCGTTGCGTTAAGGTCCAGTATGATAAATCTGTCCGTCCAAGGAGGTTTAATGAAGAAGATTTGGTCCTTTTGTGGTATCAAGCTAAAGAACCCTTGGGGGCAGGAAAATTTAACCCCATGTGGCATTGTCCTTACGTGGTTAAATGTGTGTTAGAGAAGGGCGCTTATGAGCTAGGAGATTATGAGGGGACGGCCTTGGCGGAGCCTAGAAATGGGCTCTATCTTAAAAAGTACTATGCATGATTTTTAGCCAGGGATGACTATTGTATACTATTGTACAACATTTTGCATAGTTAGGTCTTTCTTATGGTGATCGGGTTTGTTGATTAGCTTTCGTTTCTTATGGAATATGTCAATGGAATCTTCCATCTTTATAGGATTCATGGATGGTGCAAGCCGTCCCACTCAACACTCAGCCTCTGCTGCTTGGGTGATTTATACTCCTACGGGTCAAGTATTGTGTTCAGGAGGCATATGCTTACAGCCCTCTTCAAACAATGTTGCTAAATATAGTGCCATTATCGAGCTTCTATGGGATGCCATTTCACATGGTGTTCTCTCTCTTGAGGTACGTATTGATTATGAGTTAGTAGTGTCACAGCTTAGTGGCTTGTATCATGTTAAAGATCCAACATTATTATGGAGATTCTTATGTGTGAGACTATTAGAACAACAATTTGACAATATAACATACATACATGTTCCAAGAATTAATAATCAAGTTGATGACTCATATGCTAACTACGTGTTAGATTGGCATTTGTTTCATAGATAATAAGCTCATCACAAACATACATTTTTACACATGTAAATAAATAAACCGATAATCATAAAAGTTTTTCATTAAAAACATCCAAAATGTGATATTACATACTGTCATAATACAAAAATGGGGTTCTCGAGCCACCAAAATATAAATACATGGTAGTACAAAATGTATCACTCCCGGGTATCTAAGCCTGGGGAGGAGTAGGGGGGTTTTGATCATGGAATGTCACCATGGATCTAGCTAGCCATATAAATAACCGCACCCATGCTTGTGGCATACCCACCACCTGACCCTGCATGGCCTCAGGTAGGTCCTTGACCTGTGCCTTGGGTACCCTGTGTGTCAGCTTCACGAAGTTGGTATGAATGCTTTGGAGCATCCACTCTGCATCCACACCCATAATGTCATCTCCTCTTCCCCTCCATCTATGATGAGGGAAGCCTTTCGGCCATCTTGGTCCTACATCTGTATGCATATGATAGGATGTCACTATGTGTTGTTACGCAAAATCATGTCTTTTTGATTCCATATATCAAAAAACACAAAAAAATTAAATAACTCAAAAAACCTTAAAAATAGGTTTGGGATTCGTTACGAATGTCACCGTATACTGATCCTTGTGGTATTGGCATGTCGAGGTCTCCCCGAAAATCTATCCCCGCATAGGGGTAATCATTGATGGAAACTATCTGTCGTCGCCACCATGGAAAGAAATCAGCTGGATAGGGGTTGGATAGCCTAGCTTTGCCTAGTCTACACATTGCATCTGCCCAACATCATTGGGCTAGATCTCGAACCCCGTGAAAAGGAATGTCAACTCTAGGGCTCAATCCAGAAACATGCTCAAAGAAAAACGTGCTTAGTATGCTACTGAAACTGAATTTTTGTACTCTTCCCATCTTGCACTCACTAAGCTGGTGTTTAATGTTTCCCAGTAGTGCAATGCTCCAATCGTACATAGTGGGTCTCATGCACTCCACTGCATAGAACATTAGAGGCCGCGAGGCCTGGTGAAGTGAAGCTAGCCCTGCTATCTTGCCCAGTGT
The DNA here is from genome assembly GCA_001517045.1 of Pseudotsuga menziesii. Taxonomy (NCBI): domain Eukaryota; kingdom Viridiplantae; phylum Streptophyta; class Pinopsida; order Pinales; family Pinaceae; genus Pseudotsuga; species Pseudotsuga menziesii. Next base: position 153,633 of record LPNX010551650.1, on the reverse strand, counting down.
CAGCAGTATGGCCTTTAGGCTTAGCACCTGTATGGAGTTAGTTGGGATCTAACTCCCGACCTTCTTTGTGTCCAGATAACAATACATGCCTATGTACTCATCGATGGTGAGGCCACCTTCGGGCCCACGAGATCGTAGGTTCACCACTCCCCCGTGTCGAGAAATTCCAGTAATAAAGCATATGTCCTCCACTTCTATGGTGAGGGACATCCCATCAATATGGAAATACTTTGAGTCAGGATCCCATTAGTCTACTAGCATTTGCAGCAGTCTTGGTTTGGCTCTTAAGCCACCAAGACACCAAAACTTCTAGAGCCTGCATGCACAAAGAGCCTGTTGTGCCATTAGATCACCACGTACTACTTCTTATACATCCCCGTGCTCACGTTCTCTCCACTCTAGAACCATCATGCATGTTTAAATCAAGTTTGGGTCATTAGAACACTTAAAAAAACTTGACCCCGGCTACATACGTGACTATTTGCTAAACAGCCACGTATGTACATGACTTTGAGGGCTTTTCTGTGTATATCCATCCCTATACACGAAAAAATACTTGATTTCCATGTGGGCCAAGGTGCACACTTTAGGGTGGCCTAGAAATCCAAATTGACCATGGAAAATTGTAAAATTTGCGTGAAAATGAATGAGCAGGGCATGGGTAATTACCTAGAAGACATGGTAGTGCATTCCGCCGGCTGGATCTCCCAGAATTTGCTATTGAAGTTCTGAGATCAATTGGGTAAAAATTTCAAATGTTATATAATGTTTTGAATTTTTTACTATTTATATATTTTTTTCAAATTTTTACCTTTTTTTCTATAGTTTGGACCATTTCTAATCCTTTTGGACCATTTTTTTACTAATATATGATGTAGGAGACCATTTTGAGCACCGTTTCATCTGTTGTGTTGATCCGTTCATGCTGATTTTAGGTATCATGTCTAAACTGGCATATAGGTTAGGTTTCACCACCATTTGCATTTTGCATGACCTTATGACTATTTCATTATAACCATAGGTAGGAACTCATTCTATCTTGTCACGGAACCTTTGTGTTGTTTTAGAAGTGGCATGATTTTAATGGTAGAGCTTGACCTTACATGGGTACCCTAGTTAGTGCTTTATTTTCATTTGGTGCCCATGCCGACAGTTTTGTCCTTTAGGGTGTGGGAGTCCATTATATAGTATTTCCATGACATTTCACAAGAGCCTCGTACTCCTGTTGATCTTTTGCTGGCCTATTTTCCCCGGAATTCCTTATGTCAAGTTGTAATTGCATTATCATGAGTTTTTCCTGCCTCATTGAGCCTTATGCCGGCTTCCCTGACTTTGATTATCAACCATATAGCTCGAGCTTGTCTCATATCTAGCCATGCAGAGCCATTTTATATATCCTTTGCAGCTTGATTCCCTATTTTTATTAGGAGGGGACTTTCCCCCGAGTGTCGCTATCCTACACATGTATCCTTACATTGAGCATAGGTATGTTCCACTGCTTGGAACTAGTTTGTTTTCCCATTTGACACTCATCTCCTCCTAGTCTGTAACATTAAAGCATTTTTATTCTTTTTCAAGCTTTTCAAATATTTGAAAATTTTCAAAAAAAATTTAAAAAACCAAAAATCCGGACAAGGAAAGATGTTATCTTTGGCAGCAGTCGATTCGTGTCACCTTCAAGTAGAGAACTATATATCACATCCATTTGTTTGGTTAATAGTTTTACTTTAGGAGTTGTACTCATTTATCTGAGTTTATCTCCATCGACTTGTTAAGCTTCCAGTCCCTATGGATCCTCTATCGATGCCTCCTAGGTCACAGAGATTTCCCAGTTTTGCGTATCGAGTCTATGCTGCCTACAATCAGTCACCATTCGTCGTTATGCTCTTGTTTGAAGGAAGTTGAAACCTGAGTCGTCCATTCCTCAGTTATCTTAACTTTGCATGTCGACCATTCCTAGTACACTTACTGGTTCTTGCATCTTATTATCGAGTCCTTCCACATTATATAGCTTTGCTTAGTACCTCATGTTGGATGATGGGGGATGCCTTAATGCCCTCCTTCCAATAGATTTCATCCCATCAACTTCAGATCATTTATTCTAGGATAGGAATCTAGAGTCATTTTTGAGTGCCTTGAGACTTGCAGTCATCAGTGGTAGGTTATCTCGCCATCAATAGTTCTTTGGGAATACATCAATGTCCCCTGATCAATGGATTCTCTCAAGTGTTCAACCTCAACACATTTATTCAGACTTGTTAGTTTGCACTCTAGTACCTTGATTCCCATTTTCATTATCGGTCGGTGATCTCACGTCTGTTAATGGTATACATCAATTACCGGTAATCAGACGATGGACTACTATGTTCGACCTTCACACCTCTATTAACATAGTAGTACATGTACTCGTAGCAGTTTATGTAGAAGACCTTCCACACTGGTGGCATCTCATATATGCTACCTCCTTGATCATGCTAGTGTTCATTAGATTTCAGTTCTTGTGAATTGATTCTAGTAGATGTTAGACATTTCTAGCCATTATGGAGATCTTGATCTATTGTACATCTTCAGTATTCATGGAGATCATGATCCTTTGTACATATTCATCATGGAGATTCTGATATATGTATATTTTATGTGGTGATGACCACATATGTCATATTGTATCATGCATATTCATGGCCATTGTACTCTTATGTATTCGGGACTGCTATATGTATTTGCAGTTATATGCAAAGTTGTATCATTGTACTATGTTGATTTGGTGGCTGGTTCTTCCATTGGGTTCTTCATCACTTCATTTCTTGGATGGACTTATAATGTATTTTGGCCATCGTATGACCCCTCTGACCTCACACATTACGGGGCATTTGTTATAACTGATTTTACTAGACATGGTGAATCACACTTTTATGGCTATCCCTGTCCATATGCAGACTCCTTAGACCCCATGGACCATTTTTGTTCCTTTGATGTTTCCTAGATCATCCCTAAAAACATACTTAAATTGCCATACACGACTTTTAAACCCTTTGTCACATATATACACAGGTTTGACCTCTAAAACCACATACATCGGGATGTGTTAAAAAATCCAAATTCTTTTGGAGTTTTCCTTGATGTGGATCCAACTTAGTTGTCTCTTGGCCTTCCATATGCCCTGAGATTGCTTGGATTCGACCTTTCATTACCCCATTGATGAGATATATAAGGAACCCTTTGGATACATTGAAGGCATATGATAAATTGAGAGCAACAGAACTATAGTCCATTGTTGCCAGAACTTGTGCTCGAGTCTACATCCCCTTTGTCCCTTGGAGCACTTTCGTGTTCTTCCCAAGATTTCCTTTTGCTAGTGAGCTTACTATAAAGAGATGGAGGATTGAAGTGGTGGAGGCCCAAGTGGGGGAATCGGTTTCTCCGATTCACAGACGTGCCGACAGAGGTTGTATTCATTGCAATATTTGATTTTATATTAATAGAAATATCTTTTCCTGTCCAATAATGTGTGTTTGAATGAATATTTTATCCCTGGATGATTTCAAATGCTTATATGTTATTGATTATATATTCTATAGTAGATCTAACAGGATTATATATAGTATGCTTGTCTTGTTTATTGAATGTTGAGGAAGCAATTATTCAATTCAAGATGGAGTTGGAAAGCTCAATGGGGATCTACACCAACCGTCTGGAATAAGGTACGAATCGAGATCCTTTAGTGTTAGTTGTTTGGTTTCTCTTACATATAGGAAAGGATGGATTTCTGAAGTTAAGTTGTCTATTGTGGTACCCCAAGCCATAGGAATTTCTCTCTGTAACAAATATTATCAGGGAAAAGTTAAAATCACAATAAACCAATAAACTTACCTATTATTTTAACCCACCTACCTAAGTTTCAGTATTATAACCAATATTATCAAGCAAAAGTTAAAAATTCACAGGAAACCAATATCATGTGATTTTAACCTACATACCTAATTAGATTCAGTATTATAACTGATATTATCAAGAAAAAGTTAAAAATTCATAGTAAACCAAGAAACTTACTAGCGATTTTAACATCCTAAAAATTTTCCTTTGGCATGCACTTAATAGTTTGTTTCAATGGTGCAGTACGGATAAAGATGGTCAAGAGAAAATTTGTGCAATTTATTTGTTGGATCTCTAAATATTGAGGTGCGTGGCACCAATATTACTAATAAAAGGTAGTCAATATACAAAATTTGCACTTCATTGTCAAAATTGCAATTTTTGATGACACAATTAAAAATGACTAACATAAATGACTAATTCATATTCTTCTAGCTAGTCATTTTTTATGTCGTGACTAAATTGGTCGTTTATGTTAGTCATTTTTAACTATGTCACTTATTATCTAGTCATATTTGTTAACTGGTGACTAAATTAGTCGTTAATAGTTGGGTCAATCAAAATTGCTCATATTTAGTAGTAAATCACTTGAAAAAACTATGGTGACTAGAATTTTTAGGCACATAGTAGCTAATTCCTCATTTTTTACTAGTGTAGAAACCTCTATTGTTGATAAAGAACTCAGTTATTTCTCTCATCTTAGTTCTCATAATCTTCATTTTATCTTGAGGGTGATAAGTCGATTATTTTTTGTCCTTTGCATGCTTCACAAGATGATGATGCACAATCTAGTGATCTCATGGAAATTTTTAAAGGCTAGATCAAATTTCAAGAGTACTTTTTCAACACTTCCGGTTAGTGATCTCATGCTTTATAACTATTCCTCTATGATAATTTGCACAGTTCCTTAATTTTCCTTTGAAGATAAATATGTTTCCATTATTTTGACACACATGGGACTCTTGTTCCAAACATTTTTATTTTCCTATCTATTTTCTATTTCAAATTTTGAGGATAAGCAACCAGCTGTTGTAGGTCATACACTCACTTAGCCTCTTCTTAGTTTGATTTTTAGTGTGTTATTGGATGTTTTGAAGGTGAAATTTCATTCTCTAGTTGTTTCATTTACTCTCACTATCATCCTTCCTGTATCAGAGATTTCTCCCTTGCTATAGGTCAGGAATGACTACCTTCTGTCTATAGGAAGGAAGGATAGGTTCCTGGATGGAAAATGCAGAAAATGAATGGAAAAAAATGAAATGAAATAAAGAACATAAAAGAAGAAGAAATGGTTGGAACCCCTCTACAAACACTGTTAGGGTTTAGCTCCAGCAACCTGCAAAAATGTATTAGAAAACCTACAAATAGATAATGGAAACCTGATATCCAATATGGGTTAGATGAAAGCAAATAAACAAAACAAAAAACAAATGTTATACCTTCTCTTTGACGAAATGGGCCACCATGCCCTAGCTTGGAGAAGTACCTCTCTTGGATGGGGGAGTTATGGCTCAATGGAGGATGGAGGAGAGGGAGTGTGGGTGGCTTGAGAGACAAAGGGTCTCAACACATCCACTCGAGAAGCATAATAGTATGCAAGGGAGAACTGATTTGAGAGTGACCCCCATGCTTCTATTTATAGCTTTTTTGGCGTTTTTTAGGGTTTCAAGCCCCTGGTTAAGGCTTTAGCCCCCTTTTTGGGATTTTATCCCCTTCCGCCCTATCTTTAGCTTATTTTGGGGTTTTAAGTTCCTTTGAGGGGCTTTTTCCCCTTTTTGGAGACTTTAGCCCCTATGAGAGCTATTTTGGCTCTTTTTAGGGGATTTTAAGCCCTTTTGCTCATTCTTAAGCCTTTTTGAGGGTGTGGGGGTCCAACGGGGTGAAATGAGTGTCATGCATGGGTGTCCTTGGGTGGTGTAGGCCATGTAGAGTGGACTCAGGGATTTTTTGGGTTAATAGATTTCCCCCTAATGTGTGAGGGTAGGAGCTCATCGTATGGCCGACAGACATCATAGCATTTTCTACGGAGAGGTGGTGTTTTCTGGGCTGGGCATGGTGGCTTTTGGTTTTTGTATTAATATGGTTCCCATAAATGGGTGAGATACAAATAATGTGTGACATGTATATGGATGAGGTAGGCATCCCCATGCTCATAACAATGTCAAAATAATAACGTGATCTATGCTCTATAATACAAGAGCCGATCATGTACAACTGATGATACAATAATGGTTGCCTCAATTAGAGGCTGAATACAATACTGATATGAAGAACTACTATATTGGAACCATGGTATTCTCATGGAATGCTATATCTTCATGACTGATAACCTACTGGATCTAGAATGGTACACAACTGTATGGACTCACTAATGGAAAGTAAGAGTCCCTGTGGTACAAGTATGCTGCATCAACCATAAATCTATATAGAAGCACTACTTGGGCTTCTGAACACTATCTCCAACGCAACCCAGAAATCACAAGGGACATAAACATGTTTAGGTCCCTTGAATAGAATCATCAATGTTCTAGAGTCAGGTGACATCTGGGGTCTTCGCAAATATTGCATGGACCAATACCTTGTATGAATATCAACGGTGCGATGATGTAGTTGGAGTTGAGCACATGAGAAAAAACCATCCTGAGAGGCACTGAGGACTCCTCTCAAGTGGTCCAAGGAACTCATCAATGAGGTTAATGAAACAAGGATATAGGGACCTATGGCTCTAACCTCTGGAATACAGGTGTTGTCGTCGACAGAGGGAGACCTACCCCTAGTCAAGGAAATGGTGTTTCCTTGACCAAAAGTGAGAGGGAGATGACTGAAAGATGTGAGACAATATGAGGACTGACCCACTGAATTGTGGGGGGGGAGGGGGAGGGAAGGAGTTGAACAGGGGTAGAGGGAGTGTAGTAGACTCAAAATTCCTTTGTTCAGAGTATGACAATAGGGAAGACCAGGAAATAAATGAAACTGACTCATGGGAATGGGATCATAGCTATAATACCGAGAATGTCACTGTAGATGGGAGATACTTGGGGGAGGTAGATACTTTTGGTACTGATGGGATCCAAGGAAGACACATTGCAGAGTACTCTGAACAAAGGCGACCCAAAGTGGGAATGTTGCCAAACTGTTATCTGTGGGGTGGTGTCTAGAGACACTGTTGTGGTATGATCTTGTGGATTTTTGGTCATCCCGAGAAAGTAAATCCTCAATTGTGCTTTCAATTTTGAGAGAGTGTAAAAGCACAAAGAAGACTCCAGTGGGGGCTCTTTTTTGTTGGTAGTCTCCTATTCCCAGAAAAGGATAAAATTATACATAGGAGAGCTCACCCATCCTTTTAGGGGATGGGAGACTTCTTTACCATTGGTAGTCCAGTCAGGCCGAAAAAGGTTAAACCTATACTAACTGGACGGTCATTCAGATACTTTTACGAGCATGAACAAGACCAAGTTTGCTCGGTAATAATTTCTTGATGAGAAGGATGGAAAAAAGCTGAACGAAAACCCATGGTGAGATTTTTTGTAAAGTTCGGCCCCTCTGCCCAAGAAAGCATAAAAGTATGCAGAGGGGAATGGTCTTGGCTTGAATGTGCCAAGGTGGTCCTTTTCATTTGATGGTCTATATAGTCTGAAAAAGGAGATAAATGAGATGATGTATACGCCCTTTCCTATACTTTAATGAGTGGGAAAGGAAGCAGCTGCGCTCGGCCATCTGTTCATTCTTTTAGGAGTCAAAAAAGAGCTTAAAAGAAACTCTAGTATGGTCAACCGATTGCGGTGGCACAGGCGGTGCCCCATGTCAGGATAGTGGATAATAGTCCAAAGGTCATCCGTGTAGTATGGATGGAGTAGGTGGCTCTTAAACATATGAATACATGCACAGGATAGATTGCAGTAGAGGCACGTGAGCTGGTGTGGCAGAGGTACACAAATCGAGGTGGCTCTCAGACAGAGGTCAGGAGAGTCGTGTGTGAATTGTGGTGGACAGACTTGACTACATGTGATGTGAGTGCAAGTCTGGAGGTAGTTACATGCCAAATACACTCAAAGGAAATGATCCATCTTCTAGACGATGGTCTGGAGATCCACATAAGGTGTGGTGGATGGAGTAGATAGCTTTATGTTAAAAATAAAAATGATGTGCCTTACGGGAAGTGGCCCGAGAACCCGCATGAGTGGTGGAATGAAAGTGTGATGCAAGTATAGGTCCGCAGACACTTGCATCACCATGGTGTAGCTCATAAATCGAGGTAACTTCTAGGAAGTGGTCCCGAAATTTGTTTGTTAAACATGAGATGATGGTCTCATCAGGAGATGGAAATTTGAGACCAGAGGTGTGAGGGGTGTCTCGAACAGGTTCCAGGTGACTTTGAATTAGAAGCTAATGGTGCTGCTCCTAAATGGGGATCTTTGATTTGTAGTAAAAACGTTTCAAAACAAAAAGGGGAAAAAACTAAGCTATAAGCGACTCATAGTGATTATATCAGGCATAGACTCTCTTGAGGTGGAGCCCATTGCATGGCTTCTTCAAGAGTCGACCGTCTAAGTCAGGGAAGAGGTATGCCCCCTTGCTAAGATGAAGGTCATTGGCAAGGTAGGATGACGAAAGCTGGTATTTTATGGGAAGAACTGATTCCACACTATGGTTTAAAGGGAATGGGGTAAAACTGAATACGGTCTTACATATATCTTTGTCATCGCATAAGTGGTGTTAGGATAGATCAAGTGGATCTTCCACAGCTGACGAGGCAAAAGGGAAACTAGTGCTAGATATCATAAAAATTGTATTGGTTGTGGCTTTGGTTTCCTTGCCCCTAGTCTTTGTTGGAGGAAGAGGGGAAGGCCTGGAGACGAGAGGAGTCTTTGATGGACCTGGACATAGGTGCAACATCATCTCAATTGGCTAGACATGAGTCAACACATCTTGGGGCCTTAGAGGTATAGTAGGTGGTTCAAGGTACCACACAAGATCTCCCAGTGTGAAATCCTGTAGATTGTGGGTTGCTGAGACATACTTACTCACGATCTTGGATGGTAGGAAAAGGAAAGGGAAAAGGAAAAGGAAAAGGAAAATGTTGATCGAGAATGAACCCCACTGTTTCCCTGGTAACTGAGGTTGAGGTTGCAACTGATTTTGTGGCTACAGATGGAGCTAAGGTTGTAGAAACAACGGAAGAGATAGGTTTGATGGACCATTGGTGGTGGTGGAGATAAGAGGGTCGGTAGAATTGGACATCATGTAAATGGACATGGTGTCCAAAGAAGGAGGTGGGGGGTGAACCTCTTCAATTAGGGTGATCTCAGATTCAAGGGAATGTTGTCGAATGTTGGCTAGAGCTGTTTGAAACTCAGACAAGTCCTAGTAGTGGTCAGAATAGTATCCATACAATCCACAAAGGGCACAAGCATGGTTTGTTCTTAATGATTTGTTTCTCACTATTGGCCCGCTTGGGAGTTCAACCATGGGGATATTTTTTGTTGTGTCCATGGAATCCAAATGCACGTGGATCATAGGAATCTCAGGGCAGTTCTAAGTTGGATGGCCATGTTCTTCATAGATGGTGCAAGGTAGTATTTGTCGTGGTTATACGGTAGCTTTCGCATTCTTGCCCTGGCCCTTTTTGGGTGGGGTGGTGCAGGTATGGGTGCGGTGGTTGGTTTTTGCGGGCCGAACAGAGGATGAGACTCAACTGCAATGGGTTGCATGAGGGTTAAGACTACTTGGGGCATTGGTGGTTGAGCTAGTGGATCAAGATACCACATAGGAATTCCCAATGTAAAGTTGGGTAAGTTTAAGGTGGCCATTATTGGCTTTCTCATGACACCAGGCGAGGGAAAGAGGAAGGGAATCGTGTGGACCAGGGAGGAGCCTAGATAACTCCTTGCTGGTTGTATGTGGGGATGAGGTTGTGGTTGTGGCTATGCATAATGCTGCAGCTGCGGATGATGTTGTAGTTGTTTTTAATGTTGCGACTACGGATGGTGTTGTGGTTGTAGTTGGGGTTGCAGCTGTGGTTGTTGTTTGGGTACAGTGGTGCTGGATGAGAGCATGCACAAGTATGCAGTCTCATTAGGTGTTGGTGGTGGTGACACTAAGGGGAAAGGATCCTTCATGGTGGTATTAGCAAACAAACCAGGGCCCACATTCAACAATGGGGAGGGTGGTATGTTGTCAACCATTGTGTTGACCGCAGTGATAACATTAGCATGCGTGGTCATCCCTTATGGATCAATGGTGTTGATCATAGGGATAGTATTGGCGGGTGCCATTAGCCCTTGTAGATCATGATAAGTTATTTGATCAACCGTAATGATTTTTACTTCTTGGGGGAACATCATGAGATGGAAGATAGTTGATGCCATCGCTCTCATGTTGTACATATAACTTCTTTCGAGGAGAAGGTTATAGTCCAATTGAGCATTGAAAACCTCTATGTCAATCAAAATTGTCTTTCTGGCTAATGTGATGGGGACATGGGGAAGGACTCCTTGGGATTTAGTGGGATGGCCATCATAAGCCCACAGAGTTGTGGAGGATTGTTGCAGAATTGGGGATCCAAGTTTCTGCCAGACTAGGGTAGACATAATGCATGTGGATGCCCCCTCATCCACTATGCATCAGTGCACGACCAAATTCTGAATAGACACCGGGATTTGAAAGGCAATGGTTGATGGCATTCGCGGTTCTCCATTCTCTGTGTTGAATGTGATGAACTTGGAGTTGGAGTGGTCTACGGCCCCAAGGGTGGCTAGTAAGGATTTTTGATGCATTGGGAATGTTTTGAGTACCTCAAGAGTGGACATGACAGTTGGTGTTTGGGCCAAATCATCCACAATGCTGTAGCTGAAAGCAGCTCTGGCCGTGGCGTTATTGGCAACCTAGTGTATGGGAGGGCGCGAGAACAGGGGTAACTGAAGAGGTTGGCTCCATACTGATTTAATCTAGTTTGTAGATTAACCTCTTTAGTTGTCATAGCTGGCAAGTGGTGGAAACCTGTTTCTGCCATGGGAGGTGCCCCTGGAGTGTTGGGATTCGGTTGGGGAGATGGTACGGTTGCCACCAATCCTTAGACTGGTAATGGGTTTTGGAGCACCATATGAGGATGTCCTTGTGGTGCTGGGTTGGGTTGGGCTTGATCCATTGTGTTGGTGGCATGTTGGACCTCATTCCTAATGGCCTGCTTAGCGTGACCCATGAAGGGGCACTCAAATGTGTAGTCCCCATAGACCTCACAGAGTGTACATGGTTGGTTTGTGCGCAACGGGGTGTTGCATCTTGGGGAATTTGGTCATGGAGGATTTTGGGCTGGACAATTTCCCACAGCATTGTTGGGAGGATTTGGTTGTTGACCACCTCCCTGCAGTTGGTTGTTTCATTGCTTCTGGGGTCAATTATTCCTAGCTTTCCCTTGTTGATTATTGGGGGTTGGCTGGTTGGGATGATTTTGTTGTGCAAACACCTATCCCAATGGAGAGGGTGGAGCAAGGATGGGGGCTTGAATCACTTGCACTGGTGGTGCATAGTGTATTTGGGTGGGTGGTGGTGCCATAAATGTGGGAATTTGCCCCATGTACTGCTGTGTTGGCCAAGCCATGGCCTGAACCTGCTGCGGTAGCGCAGTTTGTGCGTAAGAAGTTGTCGCTCTGGACTGGGACATCATTCTTGCATAGTCCAGAGCTTGGTTTTGGTAGGTAACATTAGCAGTGTTGTTTGGTTGTGGTTGTACTGTAGGTGGTGTTGGACGGTGACGTGGTTGGTGAGAGACCGAGCCTATGATGCCATCTGCGGTATGGGATGCCCCAGGTGCATCCTGTTAGGAGGTACCCACATGGGGAGCATCTGGAATGACAGTGTAAAGGTACCTAGACTATGCACAAATTAGATCGAACTGCTGGGATTTTAGGATGGCCTCCTCTTCAAATTGGGGACGTTTGGATGCAACTTCCTTTGCTTTATGTGGGAGAGAGGTTTTAAGGAACCAATCTAGGAAGATCTTGTCATCAAGTTGGATGTTACACAAACTACGACATCACCGCCACTCATGGATGTGGTCAGTTATGTGGGTCACGGTATTTTGGTGGCAAGACAACAAGATCTCCACCCCTTCATCATATCTGATGGGGAGTTGGAAATATTGTAGGAACATGAAAGCCATGGGGTTGAAATATAGGTACTTGGCTTATGGTAGCTTAATGTACCATTTGGCTCCAACACCTATGAGGGTGCATTGGAATATCCTTCGCCTGATCGAATCGTCTACAATGTTGTTTGATGAGAACCATAGATGAAACGTCATGATGTGGTTTTGGGGGCACTCCGCTGCCTTCCCTTCAAACTTGGGAATGTTTGAGGGAAGTTTGGTTGGCATGGGAGTACAAAAATCTTGATAACGGATAGGGTCATTTGTTAACTGGGCCAAGTCAGGCAAGTTGAGATGTGCCATGAAAGGGAGGTTTGACCCTAAGTTGATGTGAGATGGGGTAGCCATGGTGGTGGGGTTTGTAGGTGCATAACGCACCTACGTTGCTGGGGGTGCTTGTGGCACCATTGCGGATGGGCCAGTGCCCCCAAGTGTGATGAGAGGGACAGTGTGGATGGATGGGACACTACCCCCATGTATGACAGGAGGGGCAGTGTAGGTTGAAGGGCCACTGCCCCCATGTGTTGTAGATGGGACATCTTGACTAGTCAATATGGGTGGTGGCAGGTGACTTGTCATAGTTTTCATAACTATGCTGGGGCCACCTGTAGGGTTGTTCATGAAAGTTTGTGGTGTGGACATGGTCCCACTAGCAATTGGTATGCCAGAAAATGGATCCGGGTTTGCACTAGCAATGGGGTATGATGGTGCAGTGTGTAGGTCTAGTTTAGACTGATATGGGTCTGAATCTGAATCAGAGGCTGTGTGGCCTTCTGATGGTGTGGGAGGTCGTCAAGAATGGTAATGACCCAAATTGAGGTGGTTCACCTCTCAGGCGTGAGGAAGAGCATGAGGGATCAATTGTGTTAAACTTGAATGTCAAAATGGTGGTAATGATTATTGGACCCCAGTTTCAATGGCTTCCTATTGGCTATAGGTGGTCACTCAGCCACCAAGACTGCCGAAAGACAGCGCTTGGATTTTTCCTCGTGTGCATTCTACTCAATCGGTGGGGGCCGTTGCCCATTTCCCTTGGCAATTCCTCTCAGTGGCCAACTACTTTGGTGTTACCATGGCACTCCTCACAACGAGTTTCTGGGTTGAGCCCAAGTACTTCCCATGGTTAATTTATTCAGGGACTTATTTCCTCAAAGACTATAGATTTTTAACTTAGTGTAAATTTGTAAATTTTAGTGGCTCTCTCAGCGTCATGAACTGAGTTGGGTTGACTTACATGGTATGGTGTGTATGTATTTTTTTTTTTGTTATCTGGTGGCTGTAAATGGTTTATGAATATTCTGTAGAGTTCATATCATTGTGGATGAAAGCAGTAAATAAACAAAAAATTTGTAGACATATACCATTGTTTATCCTGAATTGTGATAGCCTGACTAGGAGACTACCTTACACCTATATTCTTCTTCAACCAAGAGAATGTTCTTAGCTTTCAATATAATGGGACTAATCCCATCCGTAGATCCACAAGTCACCTCCCAGATGCAAGGTTGGTCAATAGGGAGGACATTGAGCACCATGAGAAGCCCTCTTTCTCTACCCCCTATACCTTCCAAGTCACCCATTTTTAGTGGCTTTGAAAAATCATAGCTGAAGTGCCTATTACTATATGAGCTTCACCCTTCATCTTATCCTAGAATACCCCAAAGGGTGATGACTGGGTAGAGGAGGAAGGTTTAAGCAAGATTGTTGATTTTAAGTGAGTTTTAGTCAAACTATATTCATTAACCCATTAAATGTTTAATTTACACTTTGTTCTGTACATGAAATTGTCATTAACATAAATAGAAACATAAATAAAAATATGATGGATAGAGGTGGCTGATTTGCACTGACAGTCCCAATAAAAGCAAACAGTGAAGCCCAAAAATGGGTCGCACACCTGTAATGGTCCTATTTTTGCGAAGTGGATTGTGATCAAACCGTAAGGAATTATCTCAAACGGCTGAAAACCCACTTCAGAATCAGGCCCTTTTACCCTTAAGAGTGGGAAGATTAAAAAATGGATCAACTATTTGGGCAGAAAATGAGCCCGAGCATAGGTGAATTTTCAGAAATTTGGTTCGGTCATTTTTGCACAGTTGAGTGATTTGCAAATCACAGAATGGCCAACAGTAACTAGTACTATGGCCAATTGGGCTTGGATTGGCCTTGAGGAGTCTCAGCAATAACTAGAAATATAAATAAACAAGAATCTAAGATATATTTAACAGAAAACTAAACTAGGGAAAAAACTGAACTAAAAACTAAAATTTTGAAAAAATAGACCCAGGGATCCTATGGGATCGACCTTGTATGGTCGCCAGTTCTGTAGCAGGGATTTCTCCCTTGCTACATGATAGGAATGGATACCTTCCGTCTATAGGATGGAAGGATAGGTTCCCAGATGGAAAATGAAGAAAATGAATGGACATAAATGAAATGAAATAAAGAACATAAAAGAAGAAGAAATGGTTGGAACCCCTCTTCAAACACTGTTAGAGTTTAGCTCCAACAACCTGTAAAAACATATCAGAAAACCTGCAAATAGTTAATGGAAACCTGCAAGTCAATATGGGTTAGATGAAAGCAAATAAACAAAACAAAAAACAAGTGTTATACCTTCTCTTTGATGAAATGGGCCACCATGCCCTAGCTTGGAGAAGCACCTCTCTTGGATGGGGGAGCTATGGCTCAATGGAGGATGGAGGAGAGGGAGTGTGGGTGGCTTGAGAGACAAAGGGTCTCAAGGCATCCACTCGGGAAGCATAATAGTATGCAAGGGAGAAGTGATTTGAGAGTGACCCCCACCCCTCTATTTATAGCTTTTTGGAATTTTTTAAGGGTTTTAAGCCCCTGGTTGGGGCTTTAGCCCCTTTTTTGGGATTTTAGCCCCTTTCACCCTATCTTTAGCTCCCTTTTAGGTTTTAAGCTCCTTTGAGGGGTTTTAGACCCTTTTTGGAGGCTTTAGCCCATATGAGAGCTATTTTTGGCTCTTTTAAGGGGATTTTAAGCCCGTTTACTCATTCTTAAGCCTTTTTGAGGGTGTGGGCGTCCAACGGGGTGAAATGAGGCTCATGCATGGGTGTCCTTGGGTGGTGTAGGCCATGTAGAGTTGAGTGAGGGATTTTTTGGGTTAACACTTCCTATCCACTACATGATTTTCATTGGAATATGCTCTCAGAGTTGTACAGAACATGGAGGACACAACCATTCACTTGGAGCTGATTTTAATTTGTTTGGATCATATCTTGGTTCAAATTTCATGTCTCTAGCATATAAAGTCTCATTCAGGACTAATCTCAAGAATTTCAAGTCTAATGGCCACCTTCATTTGCATGCAGACTATATAGATATCCAACACATGATCCATACATGGGAGCAACAACCTCTTCTTTCCAATAAGAATATGTCTCTAGACATCAAATCAAGTTCACACCTACTTGCATTTGGAGCAGTTTATTTCTTGTGTATGTCATGTTCATTCTTGAGGGATGATTTGCCCCATGAGGTTTTTCCTCTTTCCTCATTTTACATGGACAAATAAATTTGTAAAGGGTTACCTTATACATTGTGTTGGGCCCTAATATATTTTTATTTTTCACATAATTTAGGTTTAAGGGGGGTGTTGGAATATTCAACCCATATAGACATTAACCTTAATCATTTATTTGATTTTCTAGTGCTTAGAACATTATAAGTTGACCACCTAGATATTCCTAAGTATCATGATCACTCTGAGCTATTATTTTTTCATTATTAGCCTCATTATCCTTAGATGTTCCCTATTCTTTATTTCTAGGAGTTAATGTGCTCTCATGCATGATTTTAGGCCTACTTGAGTCAGTTCCTATAATTTAGGAACCTACCTTGACTTAACTAGCCTTGATTTCATCAGCTGAGTTAGTATTAGATTTGATCACCACTAACACTCAAGTAAAACTCAACTGAAAACCTTTTATGGGCCCTCCATCATTAGTTATCATCAATTATCTATCTAATACAACTTCTTAGTCCACCTATTGTTAGTTACACTCAATTAACTGATCTACTACAAGATTTATGACTGGAAACTATGTCTAGTGCTATTTTCTATGTTATCTAAGCCTACCACATGTGTGGACTTCAACTTCCTCTTTGGGATCATGAATTTATCCCTTGGAGATGTATAATAAATGTAACCTTATTGGTGAATAATAATTAGATGGATTTTTTTTCTCTCTTATCTTTATGCTTCATTATTTTCTCTCCATTAATATTCTGCTTATCTCTATTGTAATTTGTGTGAGGTTACATTTGATTCAAGGTATTCCTAGACAAAATATTATATGTGGCATGTGTTCATCATTGATTTAACGACTAACTTCAAATGCGCTAATAACAACCACAACAAACCATATAGATTTTTGATTTACTACAAATTAAACACCTATACGTAGTTAAAGTTTAAGTATCCATGTGTAAAAAATCTGGTGATATTTTATATTTCACATTCATTAGATGCAAAAATGGTTTGATATCTTGTAAGGTGAAAATGAACCAAAACCTAGATTCATATATGTATGTACACCAGATGCATTTTTCCACTTTAGAAAGTTTAAAACTATTTCATGTGACATTTGGTTCCAGTTTATGGTTCTCAAATGAATATAAACCATATGGGGTGTGGGGTTACTATGTTCTAAATTACTTTGTGCATGCCATCTAAATTATCATGAGTTTTTGGGTGATTACAACATTTTTTTGTAGTATTTGTATTATTTTTTGTGCTTGTGTATGGCATTCCTTTATGATTGGTCCTCTTGTGAGATATTTTCCCTTCATTTTTAACTAATTTTCTTGTGATCTATGGTAGTTTACCAATACATTATATATTGTATTATCTAGAATATCCTCTTATAAGTGTGATGGAAACCAATCAAATGAGTTTTGGCACCCTTCATTTCTAATGGATGCATTCATTTGCTATAAAGTTCATTTTAGAAATTTTTTGAATTAATTTCTCATGATTATATAAAGAAATTGCAAATACATTTAGAATGTGTCATTTTTTCATTTGGGTTATTATAAGAGAATCAAGGAATTCAATATATCATCACTTGAATTGGGGTCTAAGTAACCTTGGTTCTAAAAAGTGCTCAAACTTGTGTAGTTTATTGAAAAATATCAAATTTGCATAACCAGTAATGTCTCAAAAATAGTATAGGCCGCCATAATATTTGTTAACCCAAAACTTCCGTCACTCATCTCTACATGGACTATACCACCCAAGGAAACCCATGCATGACCCTCATTTGACCCCATTTGAGCCCCATACCCTAAAAAAGGATTAAAAACACGAAAAAGGGCTTAAAATGCCTAAAAAAAGCCAAAATAGCTCTCATAGGGGCTAAAACCTCGAAAAAGGGGCTAAAAACCCTCAAAGGAGCTTAAGACCCAAAAAACAACTAAAGATTGAGTGAAAGGGGCTAAAATCCCAAAAAAGGGGCTAAAGCCCCAACCAGGGGCTTAAAACCCTAAAAATCCCAAGAAAAAGTATAAATAGAGTGGCAGGGGTCACTCTCAATTCATTCATTCTTTCCTTATTGTTATGCTTCCAGAGTGAGTTCCTTGAGACAATTTACCTTTCAATCCATTCACTCTCCCCCTCATCCATCTCTCCATTGAGGCATAGCTCCCCGTTTCAAGAGAGGTGCTCCCCCAAGCGAGGGCATGGTGGCCCATTTCAACCAGAAGGTATAATTGTTTTTCTGTTTTTGTTTATGCTTTGACAGATAGTTGTTTTCTAACAATATTGGTTTGCAGGTTCATTGCTTAATATCTTCTTGCAGGTTTCCATTGTTTACTTGCAGGGTTATTTTTACTTTCCTAACAGTTGTATGTAGGGTCTTGGTGCGTAACCCATAACCTTGTGTGGAGAGGGGTTCTATTTCTTTTCATTTCTGTTATTCATTTCTATTTCAATCTATTTCCTTTCTATTTTCTTTGCATCCACCACCAAGAACCCTATCCTTCCGTCCTATAGACGGAAGGTAGGCGTTCCTGCTTTGTAGCAAGGGAGAAATCCCTACTATAGAATTGGCGACCATACCGGGTCGATCCCACTAGATCCCTGGGTCTTGTTTATTATACTTTGCTTATTTAGGTTGATTGATATTTTTGTTTCATTTTTTTATTGTCTCGGCCATAGTACCGGTTACTGTTGGCCATTCTTTGATTTCCAAATTGCTCAACTGTGCAAAAATGGTCAAACTGAATTTCTGAAAATTCACCTGGGTTTGGGCTCATTTTATGCCAAAAGAGTTGATACATTTGTGAATTTTCTCATACTTAATAGTAAAAGGGCATGTTTCTGAAGTGGGTTTTAAACCGTTTGAGGTAATTCCTCGCGGTTTTATCACAATCCACTTCGCAAAAAAAGGTCCTTTACAGGTGCGCGACCCATTTTTGGGCTTGACTGTTTTCTTATATTGGGACTGTCGGTGTGGCTAAGCCGCCTTTGTCCATCAATCTGTGTTTATTTCTATTCAGTATTTGTTCATTTTAGTTGTAGGATGTGTAAATCAATGATAAATGAAATGGTTAATGGAAAAATGAACATGATCACAGCTTGATTAAAAATTATTGTAATTAAAATCAACATCTTGCCTAGCCCTTCCTCCTCTACCTAATCATCATTCTTTGGGGTATTCTGGGATAAGATGAAGGGTGAAGCTCGTATAGTAATAGGCACTTCACCTATCATTTTTAAAATCCACTAAAAATGGGTGACTTGGAAGGTAGAGGGGGTAGAGAAGGAGGGCTTCTCATGACGCTCAGCGTCCTCCTCGTTGACTGACCTTACATCTGGAGGGTGACCTGTGGATCTACGAATGGGATTAGTCCCATTGTGTTGAGATCCCAAAACCCTTTCCTAGATGAAGATAAATATAGGTGTAAGGTATTCACCTAGTTAGGCTATCATAGTTCAGGTTCACAAATGGTACATGTGTAAATTTCTAATTATCATTTACTGTTTGCATTGACAATGCTCTAAACTCTATGAAATATTCATAAACCATTTAAGAAACCACTAAGCATAACAGAAAGACAAAAGACATACCACAAACCATACCATATAAACCAACCCAACTCAGTTCATGACGCTTAGTGAACCATTAAAATTTACAATTTACACTAAGTCAAACATCTGCAGTCTTTAAAGACATGAGTCCTTGACTGGCTTGACTATGAGAAGTACTTGGGATTATCCCAGAAACTCATTGTTAGGAGTACCATGGGAACCCCAAAGTAGCTGGCTGCTAAGAGGAATCACCAAGTGAAATGGGCAATGACCCCCACCGATTGACTAGAACTCCTGTGAGGAAAATGCCAAGCGTTGTCTCCCGGTAGTCTTGGTGGCTGAGTGACCACCTGAAGCCAATAGGAAGCCACTAAAATTGGGGTCCAAAAATCACCACCATATTTCAACATTTGACATACAAATCAGACACGATTGATCCCCCACATTCTTCCTCACTCCTAAGAGGTGAACCACCACAGTTCGGATCATTAAACCAACATAGTTGAGACCATTCTTGGTGACCTTCTACACCATCAAAAGGACACATAGCCTTTCATTCAAACTCAAAA
This sequence comes from Pseudotsuga menziesii, assembly GCA_001517045.1. Classification (NCBI taxonomy): domain Eukaryota; kingdom Viridiplantae; phylum Streptophyta; class Pinopsida; order Pinales; family Pinaceae; genus Pseudotsuga; species Pseudotsuga menziesii. The sequence continues at coordinate 133,988 of LPNX010551650.1, read as the reverse complement.
TCATAACAATCTAGGGGAGTGCCCCCAAAACCACATCATGATGTTTCATCTCTGGTACTCATCAAATAACATCGTAGATGATTCGATCAAACTCCTACTGTTCCAACGCACCCTCACAGGTGCTGCAACCAAGTGGTACATTGAGCTACCACAAGCCAAGTAACCGAATTTCAACTCCTTGGATTTCATGTTCCTACAATATTTCCAACTCCTCATTAGATATGACGAAGGGGTGGAGATCTTGTTATCTTGCCACCAGAATACTGTGACGCACATAACTAACCACATCCATTAGTGGTGGCGATGCCATAGTTTGTGCAAGATTCAACTTGATGACAGGATCTTCTTGGATTGGTTCCTAAAAACTTTGCTACCAACTATAGCAAAGGGCGTCGCATATGAATGTCCCCAATACTACGAGGAGGCCATATTAAAAGCCCAGCAGTTTGATCTGATCTATGCACAGTCTAGATATCTTTACACTGTCATTCTAGAAGCTCCATCCTACAGATGGCATCATAGGTTCTGTCTCTCACGAACCACAACACCGTTCGAAACCACTTGCAATACCACCATAATCAAGCAACACCCCTAGTGTTTTGTACCAAAACCAAACTTTGGACTATGCAAGAATGATGTCCCGGTGTTGGAGTAGGGTCCTGCAGCTATAGGAAAAGCTACTTTTTTGAATAGGAAAGTCAAATTTAACAGTACCTGAGCGGCCGAGAAGAGAGAGCTCACCCACTGCATTGAAGGCAGCGGCAGAGACAAGAGAGCTCAGCTACCTTCATTAATAGAAAAGGAGGAGTAGGCCGAGGTATTGAAGATGAAGGACAGAAAAAGGGAAGTGGCGCCAGTACCCATGGCTAGTGCCAGGAAGCATGGAAGACTGCAGAGAGCAGTGATGTGATGGAAAGCGGCTACTCCAAGTACAGATACGCCGACTGTCACTAATTAGGGTTTTTGGGGATTACTGTTGGGATAGGCCCATAGTGTTGTAATGGTGAGACCTTCGGGTTACCTATAAAAGGGATGTATTTTGTATTGTAAAGGGTTAGCCGATTAGTTATTCATATCCTAGCTAGTTAGAGCGATCCTGTTAGCTCATAGTTAGTTGTATTGTAAGAGCTGAGCTCTGGTTCTATTATCAGTCTGTAATTATCTTACTATAACCAATAGCATATTTTGTGTATGTATGTAATAATCCATAGGGATTGACAGAGAGAGAGAGAGAACTATATTGTAAGAGAAGTAATATAGAGGAAGAGAGGAGATCTAAGAGAGAAGGGATCTAGGCTGTGTGTGCGGAGTTACCCAGAATATCTTGAGCTGCATATGAGGTGTAGCAGAACTGTGTTTACTTCCCCAAGTTATAATATATAAACACAGTTTTTTGGACGTAGCTTCTACCCTGGAAGTGAATCACGTAAAACCTGCATGTTATGTTATTGATGCATGTGATTGTATTTGTTTACTGCTATCTATTACTTTGCACATGAACTTTCCTTACAGTAAAAGTATGTATGTTTCCATTAAGTTACAACATTAGAAAAGGTAAATGCAAGTTGAAGTGATTAAGCAAGTGGCATAAGAGTTATCTGTGTTTCATTCACAATATTAGCTATTACAGTGTTAAGCCACCTTGTATGTTGAGTTCTGTAAGTTGAGCGCAAGAAGTGTTGAGTGTGATAAAGCGGTATCATATCACAGCGAGGCAATAGCACTCCATCTGGAGAGCTGCGGTATGGGATACCGTGAGTTAAGATTCGAGCGCAGGAGAGGGTCGCGCATCATTCAGGACATGGCGATGCGATAAGGAGTCCTCCCCTGTCAGAACCCATGAGTAAGAGGAAGCTGCGCGTCACGGAGAGAGACCTCGCTGACTAAGAAGAGTCATGAGACAGTAGGATTCCGCAGAACTTGGTCAAGGAAACCTAAGTCTTTGGCCAACCCATTAGAATCACTTCGGGTGAGACTTCAGGCTACTCCGCGGTCTGTCGCCGAAAGGGCCAGTGAACTAGGGGTGTTGTTGGTACATTATAGTAAACCCGAGTCTACCCAAACGAGCCAACAAATGGTTCTGTTGCCGGTTTTGAACAGATGAGAGCTGATGTTTTGTTGGTGCCCTACTAGAGAAGAAATTAACCAGTGGGTTGAGTCAAAGGAGAAAGAATTTGCTGAAAAAGAAAACAAGAGCCCTAGGCTGAGTACAGAAGCCTGGTTGCAAAAACATATCTTTACAGATCTGCATGCGATATTCTTTGTAACTTATGCAAATGAGTTGTTTGACTGGTTATCAAAGCTGACAGATATGAATATATTCAAGAAAAAGAAGAACATTTTCTGGACACCAGAGCTGATTCAAACCATGAAAAGCATAGATAACCCCATTTCGCGGGCAGTGGATTTCTGGCTTGTGAGTGTGCTAGAAGGCTTTGTGACAGAGTTTGCAGTCGATCAAAGAAAAAGATTCAACGAGGCCGAACGGTACTTCTTCAAAGGATATCGTGGTAAGTACCTGAAATCTCTAAACGTGTCCATTAATATGCTATTACATGAAAAATGAGTAATGAATATATTCTCATACCAATAAGCTCAATAATTGTAATGTCACAAGAGTTTGAGAGTGATTTTGATGACATTGGCTGTACATTTAGTGGAAAGAAATATAAAGTAGATTTCAGATCTTCTATCTTTGCAAACAGTCTAGGTGATACTAGAGAATAGAGTCATACTAATACAGACAGAACAGAAGGGGATATCCCTTACCACCCTTACACCCCACAGAAACAGACTAGGACTCAGAACAATCCCGTAGGAACTCCATATAGTAGTTCCCATACAGTACCTACATTCGCTACTTCACCTACATCTACATCACCGAGTGGTAGTAACAAAACAAATAAACATCCACCACATAGAAATAGAATGGGGGATGATATGAAACTACCTACCTTTAAAGGTACATGAGCAGAAGACCCAGAACAACACTGGTTCCTATGTGAAGCAGTATGGACTATTAAAGGAATCCAAGATGATAACATTAAGCTTGTACAGTTGGTCACTACACTTAGGGAATGAGCCTTAACATTGTATATGAAGTACACCTAAACACCCAAAACTCTTGTACAAGTCAGGACTGGCATGATCAAAGAGTTTAAAAAACCTAAGTCTGAGTCGCAGTGTATCACAAAGCTCAAAGACATTAAACAGTTACCTTCAGAGTCAGTATGGGACTTCGATCATAAATTCAAATCCCTCATAGACCAAGTCAGCTTTGAGTTTGCGCTGGAGCAACATAAAGAATGGTTTATTGTAGCACTGCTCCCTCACATCAGACTGCCATTAATGTAGCAGAAACTCCAGACACAGGATGAAGCATTGGAGATGGTAATGAAACTAGAGGCTTCACCTCTAGCTGAGACTAGTACAGGCATGACAACGTTACAAAACTAGCCAGCTAATCTCATGTTATAGTTGCATGAGATTAAGAAGGTCAAAGAGGTTGCATAAGAAATATGGTACATAAAGTGTAAAGCACAGGTCCATATGAAGGACAACTGTCCAGTTTTTGTAGAATATCTAGCAACTGGGGCTCCTAACCCCTTACCACAGACCCACGAGCCATGGTGTGAAATTTCCAAAACAAAAGGACATAGACCCCAGGAATGCCCTCTACTTTAGAAGTATGTACAGACCCCTAAGAACTTATACTGTAACTTCTGCAAGTCCATAGGCCATGATGAACACAATTGTAGAGCCTATGATCTTATGGTCGGGAGTAAGTAGGACTTCTATAGAGTCCATTCAGAGACACCGGGTCCAGCAGTAGGACCACAGCATGAACCGGCTCATGTGGGCCATCGTGGAGGATTTAGAGGATGAGGATATGGAGGAGGCTTTGGCCATGGAGGAGGCTTTGGCCGTGGTGAAGGATTTGGCTGTGGTCGCGGACCGATCACTTGCTACAACTGTGGAGTAGTAGGACATTATGCTAGGGACTGTTAGAACCCTACGACAATGTGTAATTATTGCAAGTCCTACAACCACAACATAGAATAATGTCCTGTTCTGATAGCCAAGATCAGAGAGCCTAAGCCAGCAGTAAACCAGAACATCCAGCTTATTGCTACTGAGCAAAAGGAGCTAGAACCAAGAGTCAACATTGTGACTCGTAGCGGTGCTTCCACCAGTGGGACATCGCAAGATACTGAAAAGAACACAGGTTAGGAGTGGGTGTGCAAAGCTCTTAACAAATCAACACCACTTGACCTATAGAAGAATAAACAGATATTTCAGGAAGCAAAGACTTTCTTTGATGACCCTATGCAATCAGGATTGCAGGTACTACCGCCTAGGGGCATACCGCATCAAACATCTTGTGGCGTTAGTCCTGTGCGGACACTGCAGGCTACCACATCGGGAAGATGCGATGAGGATGAATCGACAGGAAGCGTACAATGCTTCCTGCGCAGTTGCTTGAAACTTGTGAGAAATGAAAAAGATATCGGAGAGCTTCAACGCATCATAGATCAGTGTCAGAAATATTCTCTCTTAAGCAGTGCACGGCGTGCTGTTCATAGTATTATGGGCCATACAAGAATAGGAAGAGAGATGAGGCTCACAGCACAGANGGTGATCCTAGATCTAGGATCAGAGGTAAATGTTCTGACTAAGCAGACATGGGAACAGATGGGTAGCCCTAAGTTAGTCAGATCGCCTATCCATCTGAGACTAGCCAATCAACAGAGGGTATTGCCACTGGGTCGATTACTGCAGGTACCAGTTGACATTGACGGAGTTCGCAGCTTTGTATACTTTGAAGTTATAGAGATCATTGGCGATAGTAGACCATACCCAGCTTTACTAGGCATTGATTGGGCAATCGATAACATGGCTGTTATCGACCTAAAGAGAAGACAAATGACCTTTGAGGATGTGCATATCAGGGTCATCACACCATTGGATCCTCTTTAGGGTCCTAGATACATTGAACCTATCCGAGCAGAGGATGAGGTACGTAACATGGAAAGCCTTTATCAGATGACAGCTAATTAGAGCGACTACATCAATCCGATCGTAGAAGGGAATATTAGTTGGCGGTGCGACAGCTCATGCGCATCGGATTTAGATGTTGGTCTAGAAAACTGGAAGAATAGACTTTATGAAGTCTCAGCTCGCAGATGTGCGTTTATGACTAAGTCACTGCGATGGATTGGCACAGAGATTAACGATATTCCATTGTTTCATGGTCTAACAAATATCCATGATTTTCTCCAGTAGTTTGAATAGGAAATTCCTCATGAGCAGAGGATCACAGCTATGGATCTTGCAGTATGAGCCACACCTGCAAGATGGTGGTATGCACATAAAGAGAATATCGCATCATGGGATGGTCTTAATAGATTGATGGCGATCAAATTCTCTACTGACAAGGAGTATGTCCAGCAGAAATACACAGGATAAAGTGACCCCCGGTCACATATCAAGGCTTGTGAACAGAATTGGTTGGACATTCCCGAGGATGAATGGGTTCACCAATTCATTCACACTTTAGACACAGTTCCGAGGAACTGGTACACAGAGACCGAGTTGTGCAAGGGAACAACTACATGGCCACTTATGATAGACAGCTTTCTACTCACGTTCTCTTTTGAATCTGAGTATCCAAGTGTTGATCAGGCCCTAGATGTAATAAATATTAAGATATTTGAAGACTGTACCATATCAGTGTCTACTCAGCTAGAGTGGGCCACCTAGCTAGAAGATGCACTCGAGTGTTATAACTTCGCAACAGATTCAGGTGATGAGGATAAGGACAAGGATGAGAATCCTCACAGTATTAATATTCCATATTCAGAGGGGACTCACGACATTAAAGGACCAAAGCTACAAATTCCAGCAATCATAGACCCCATCAAAACTAAAAAGATCAATATTGGCAGAGACACAGAACCAAAGTTTGCCTCTATTGGAGACTATTGGGATGATGAAACAGTAGGATAGATTGCAGACCTGTTACATGACTATCGGGACCTATTCCCCACCAAGTTCATAGAGATGAAGGGAATAGTTGGAGACCCGGGAGTAATGAGGATACCATTGAAAGAGGATGCCAGACCAGTCAAGTAGCGTCCATATAGATTAAATCCACGGTATAAAGAAAAAGTTAAAGAGGAGATCGATAAGATGCTAGCAGTAGGCATCATTGAGCCCGTAGAAGAGAGCGAATGGGTTAGTCCCATGGTCATACAAGAAAAGAAAACCAAAGGAGAAATTAGGATCTGTGTCAATTTACGTAAGCTCAACGATGCATCACTTCATGATCCATTTCCGACACCATTCATGGATGAAGTGCTAGACAACGTAGGAGGACAGGAGGTCTACTCCTTCACTGATGGCTTTTCAGGCTATCACCAGAATAGAATCCATCCAGAAGATCAATCTAAGACCACTTTTGCAACAGAATGGGGCTCATTCCAGTATACAGTAATGCCCTTTGGTCTTAAGAATGCACCAGCTATATTTTCTAGAGTAGTAGTTACTGTCTTTAAGGACTACATTCATAAATTCTTAGAAGTCTATTTTGATGATTGGACTGTATTTGGATTAATCAACAAACATATTGGAGATTTAAGACTAATGTTAGACAAATGTAGGCAATATCATATTTCTCTTAACTTGAAGAAATACATATTATGTGCACCATTTGGTATTTTGTTGGGTCACATTGTTTGCAGACAAGGCTTGATGGTAGATCCCGCAAAGATTGCCATCATTGTAAACCTTCCAGTGCCCAACTCAGTTAAGCAATTGCGAATAGTACTTGGTCATACCGGGTACTACAGAAAATTCATCAAAGGTTATGCAAAGATTACAGTACCCATGGAGAAGCTGTTAAAGAAAGATGTGAAATTCCTATGGAATGAGGAATGCCAGAAAAGTCTCGACACTCTTAAAGACAAGATGGTTATAGCACCCATCTTAGTATTTCCAGACTGGACCAAGCCATTTTCATGTACATGTGGATGCATCTGGCATCACATTAGGGGTTGTCTTGAAACAACCAGGAGAAGGGGGTATCGATCATCCTATCGCATACTCTAGCAGAAAGCTATCTACGGCAGAAAAGAACTACACCACGATAGAAAGAGAAGGCTTAGCTATGGTGTATGCTCTACAGAAGTTCAGGCACTACCTGTTGGGTTCCTCATTCAAGATGTTTACTGACCATTCCGCGTTGAAGTATTTGGTCAATAAGCCAGTGTTAGGAGGAAGAATCTATAGATGGTTACTCCTATTTCAAGAGTATGATTTTGAAATCATTGTGAAACTAGGAAAATTGAATACCGGACCTGATCACTTGTCGCGGATAAACTCAGGAGAAGAACCAAGTAACTTAGAGGACAAACTACCAGATGCGCAATTGTTCTCTATCCAAATTGTAGATGAGTATTATGCAAATATCATTCACTTTCTCACTACAAGGTGGGCACCTGTTGAGTTTAATAAGTAGCAAAAGAAACAACTAGTTGTTAAAGCAACAGACTTCACCTTGATCGCAGGACAGCTATACAAGTTAGGTCCATATGAAGTCCTGCGCAGATGTGTTATGCCGCATGAAAAAGAGGCTGTTATCAGAGAGGCACATTCAAGTGCTGCAGGAGGTCATTTCGTAGGAAATCCGGCTGCGCAGAAAATCCTCACCGCAGGATTATGGTGGCCTACTTTACACAAAGACACTAAGGACTTTTGCAGATGCTGCGATATCTGCCAGAGGGTAGGAAAACCTTCATGATGAGATGAAATGCCACTGTGACCACAGATTACACTATGCGCATTTGACAAGTGGGCTATAGGTTTTGTGGGTCCCATTAAACCACCAGGAAAATGAACTGGTGCAAGATACATCATCACCGGAACAGAGTACCTCACCAGGTGGGTAGAGGCCAAAGCAGTAAGAAATTGTGATGCTGCTATAGCTGCATAGTTCATTTTTGAAAGAATCATTACTAGATTTGGATGCCTAGTGATTTTGATGAGTGATCAAGGCACACATTTTTTGAACTGCACCATTGAGGCCTTGACAGAGGAATTCCAGATACAGCACCATAAGAGCACTCCCTACCACCCACAAGCTAATGGTATGGTGGAGGCGTTTAACAAGATTCTAGAAAACACTCTTACTAAGATCTGTAACAACCAGAGAAATGATTGGGACCTCAGGGTTAATGCTATATTATGGGCTTATAGGACTACATGCAAGAAACTTACAGGACACACACCTTTCAGCTTGGTGTATGGACAGGAGGCTATTATGCCTATGGAGTATATTCTCCCCAGTTTAAGAATTGCTCAGATCACTGGGATGGTGGATACAGAAATGATGAATGAAAGGCTAGCGCAGCTGCTTTCCTTAGAGGAAGACAGATTCATCGCCGGATTTCATCAGAGAGTGCAGAAGGCATGAGAAAAATCTTGGCATGACAGGCATATAAAGAGCAATATTTTTCAGATAGGAGACCTAGTTCTCCTCTATGATAGTAAGTTTGTTAAGTTTCTAGGGAAGTTCAAGACGCATTGGTTGGGGCCATATCAGATTCAGCAAGTTACACAAGGAGGTGCCATTCAGCTCAGCAAACTAAATGGGGAGCTTCTTCCCATGTTGATTAATGGCAGTAGGCTTAATCTCTACAATGATAGCCACTCCACCTCCCAGCCCTAGCTCAAATAGTTGAAGAAAGTGCAGATGTCGAGTGTATTTGAAATGAGGCATCGCACCGGGAATTAGTCTACACCGGTAGATATACTAAGTATAAAGAATCGCATGAGGACGGTTCATTTTGCTCAAGTCTTAGGATGCTTGAAGGAAAAAAAAATAGTGTTTAAGTTTGTTTACGCCGGTGATGTGATGTGACATCGCGGTAAGGCGATGGAGCCCCGTGCCACGTAGAAACTTTGGAGAAAGATAGAGGGCCAGTCAATTCACCGTCTGACAAGCAGTTAATGAAGAAACAACCGGTATCTCTTGCCGTAGATTTGGTAACAGCACAATAAATTTTCCATATTTGGTAAAATCTTCGATGAGACGGCCACTTGCACACAAATTCGGAGGGAAATTTGATCGGATTTCCACAATTAATGAGGATCGGGCTGACAGTTGTTGACTTATCTATGCAATTAATACCTAGATGACCGTTGCGTCCGGTATTATCGCCTTCAGCATAAAAGCACAAATCAATCATTCAGGAGGGTTACGTTGCAAAGATCCGAAATCTATAGAGTAATTTATCGAGTTTTCTGTGTCCAGAGCTAATTCAGTTACAGAGTGCTATATTTCACCGAATTCGCAGCCATTGCCCATCCAGAGTATTCCACAGAGTGGGTTTTGTCCGAGGAAGAACCTATAGAAGATATTGTCAGATGCTTTGAGCGTGGAGGTCTTACGTCCGTTATGACGACACCATCCAAGGTCATGAAAGAAGGTTCATCACAGGTCAGACAGACACCAAGGATGAGAAGTCAAGCCCCAATAATAGAAGAATCTGGCTCAGAGTAGGAGGAAGAAGTTCCTATCGCAACAGAATACATCGTGCCACGAGTTGAGAATGCACCAGAGGTAATCCTTCGCAAAAGTCCTAAGTATCTTGTCCCCATCCCACCGCTAGATTCTCGGGTAAAGGAAGACGGAGATCTATTAGGATATGCCCCTGTCATCAAATTCATAGACTATAACCTGGAAGACAGTAAGACATACCCTCAGTTCAGGCCGGATCGGTACCTTACGGTTCAGAATAACCCGATGACTGGTGCAAATGAGTTTGTTCCCATGGAACATGTCCAGACTCTTGAGCGCTCAGGCTTGCTCAATTTGTTAAGAATACCACATTTTGGACGAGGTGCAGAAGTTAATGCCATGGTGTGTGTACTATTATCCTGTTTACATGGAGGTTACCTCCGGCTAAGCAATAGGGTCGATCTGAATTTCGATTTGATACAACGCATTACCGGGCTATCTAAGACTGGTAAGGACCCGCAGACACATATATCAAGTAAGGGAAAGGATTCCAAGCACTAGTAGAAAATGAGAAATTAATGACTAAAAAAATGACTAAAATCAGGCTATAAATGACTATTTTTGAGTCAGTGACTAATAGTAGCAAATTACCACTATCTTATAGCTAGTCGTATTTCATTAATCATTAATAGCTTGAATTAGTAGTCACTGATTTAGTCACTGATTTAGTCATTGATTTGGTCATTGATAGACAATGATTTAGTCATTGATTTAGTCATTGATTTGGTCATTGATAGACAATGATTTAGTCATTGATAGACAATGCTTTAGTCATTGATAGTCAATGATTTAGTCATTGATTTAGTCACAGATTTAGTCACAGATTTAGTCACTGAGTTAATCATTGATTTAGTCGCTGATTTAGTCACTGATTGCAACCATTAATGACCAAATATACGACTAAATAAACTACTAGATGTTAACATATTAATGACTAAGCTAAATACGACTAAGATACGGGAAATTATCTACTAATAGTCGTATATATGTGAATTTAGTCGTTTTTGTAGTCACAAATTTATGATAGGGCACGGAGGAATCAAACCACCAACCTCCTGCCTATAACTAGGCAGGAGCTCTACCATTGAGCTAGCACCCTTTAAGAAGTTGTTATTGCTTGACAATGATGATATTCAAACAAATTTATGATAGATATCAATCTACAAACTACATAATTATTACTATTACAACTTACCAGTAACTAGTATTTATGAAAGTAGTCATTTACGCAGTGGCGAATTGTAAATAAGAAGGAGCTGCGTTGGATGATTTCGCAAATCTAGACGTTTCGATCCCTACTATGGGAAGGATAAGGAAGCTGTTGTGTCTCCATTACACCAATCACATCAGGCACGCCTCGCTCCAAAGAAAACTACACTTGGGCTTCATGTGAATCCCTTGGTGCAAATGACATGGTCAAAACATTTCTCTTCAAAAGTTATGCACCCCAGCTTGCCACCTAAGCATGCCATAAGGATTTCAGATAAGGGCATATCCTCAAACTCCATAAATCATTGCAAAAACAAAATACAGGAATCATCACCAAGCTTTGCCACCCGTGCATATATATAGTTGTCATTAATAATCTTAACCATCTCAGGGAGGTATTTCACAATTAATATTCACCATTATCCTTTGTAAACTTGCTAGAGAAGCCAAGTTTGTTCACCTTCTATCTTGTTTCTCAAAGCCCATTTGTTTTAGCTCGAAACTTGAAGT